>JAECWI010000210.1:0-164046 GCA_018150345.1 Drosophila equinoxialis
AAAGTCACCAGACCCAGAAGAAATTGGCACCCGCCAACTAATGATACCTATTTGGATCCTTCCGCCCCTCTACGAACAAGAGTAAAGGAATAAAGTGTTTCGTTTGCAATAGTTTTCAACACATAGCAAATGACTGTCCAAACAAAAAGCCTGAAAATACCGTAGATGTTCGTAATTCTAACAAAATATCAGCTGATCATGTGTTTATGTGTAAAGAAGTGTCAATCAACAATGAAAATTGTATAGCCTTGCTTACTGGTAGCAAATATAATATCGTAAGGAAACAATTTTTAATCTTTTGAAAAAACCTAAGCTCGCTAAAGTTGATGAAGTTCTATTCCGTTTCGGAGATAAAAAAAGAGAGTGGTAACTATCGGTTCATTTAGTTGCATCTGCCTTGTTCTTCTAATCTTACTCTCATACAATTGTAGAGCCTCTCTGTTAAATTTGCTTAGTAGGAGTTGTGCGAATATCCGTCAACTTCATCGGACAAAATTGCAAACGGCAAAGTCACGAACAGTGACTTTTCTCAATGACTTCCTTATTTTCTCTACTCTGAAATTTTGCACGTAGGTTTGTATATATTGCAGGGGTTGTATATCTCGGATTCAGCCGGATCGGACAACTATTTCATATAGCTCCCATACAAACGGCAAACTCACGAACACTGACTTTTCTCAATAACTTCATTATTTTCTCATCTATTAATACTATAAATTTAGTATTTCTCAGTCTATTACACATATAAGCCACTGTGTCAAATTTGATCAAGATCGGGTGACTATATCAGATAGCTCCCACAGGAACGATCGGTGGAAAACAGAGACTTTGATCAAAATCTTCGCACAGTTAATATATCTCGTATTTGTATATTCTTAGATCGGACGACTATATCATATAGCTCCCATACAAACGTCAATAACTTCTTCATTTTTCTGAGCTATTGTCGTGAAATTTATTACACCTTTAAACGACTTTGCCAACTTTTGTCAATAACTTCGTTACTTTTGACGCGATTGCTTTCAAATTAAACATTTGCTAGTTTATTATATCTGTTAATGACTGTGTTGAATTCGATAAAGATCTGGTGACTTTATCCTTAAAGGAACGATCGGTGGAAAACAGTGACTTTGATTAATAACTTAAGATTCCTAAGATTGTAGGCCAAAAAAGGTACAAGGGTATACAAACTTGGGTGCGGTCAAAGTTAGCCCCGGCCCTCTTGTTATACTATATTTGGCATAGTATTCTTCAATCAATCTTTGAATGTCTACCCACTCTAATGTGCATTAGTGTATTGACTTCTAGCCTTTTTTATATGGTGGAAACTCTAAAGTGAGGTCAAGTGCAGACGTATTTTTATACCATACACCCATAGGGTGAAATGGTATATTAAAGTCGCCAAAATGTATGTAACAGGCAGAAGGAAGCTTTTTCCGACCCCATAAAGTATATATATTCTCCAATAGTATCAACAGCCGAGTCGCCATGTCCGTCTGTCCGTCCGTCTGTCCGACTGTCCGTCCGTATGAACGCCTAGATCTCGGAGAGTATAAGTGATAGAGCCACCAAATTTGAAATGTAGGCTCTTGTAGTATGTAGAGTGATCAAGTTTGTTTCAAATTTTTGCCACGTCCATTTCCGCCCCCGCAATTAAAAACCAGAGGGCCGGGGTTAACTTCGACCGCGTCGAAGTTTGTATACCCTTGCAACTGTTTTGGTAATTCTTTCCTTACCCATAGATATCAAAGTGTAAAAAAGTTGTATCTAAAAAGTCTAATGTTTGCAAAGAACGGCCTTCAATCTTAGCATAGGATATAACGAACTTTTTGACAAAAGTCACTGTTTTCGACCGATCCTATGGGAGGTCTATGATATAGTCACCCGATCTTGACCAAATTTGGCACAGTCGTTTATAGCTACAATAAACAAACTTATATTAAATTTCACGACAATAGCTAAAAAATGAATGAAGTTATTGAGAAAGTCACTGTTCGTGACTTTGCCGTTTGTATGGGAGCTATATGATATAGTCACCCGATCTTGATCAAATTTGGCACAATTATTAATAAGAACACAAAACTGACAAATACCAACTTTTATGACAATAGCTATAAAATTTATGGTTATTGAGAGTGTCACTGTTCGTGACTTTGACGTTTGTATGGGAGCTATATGATATAGTCACCCGATCGTGATCAAATTTGTCACAATTATTAATAAGAACACAAAACTGACAAATACCAACTTTTATGACAATAGCTATAAAATTAATGAAGTTATTGAGAAAGTCACTGTTCGTGACTTTGCCGTTTGTATGGGAGCTATATGATATAGTCACCCGATCTTGAGCAAATTTGGCACAATTATTAATAAGAACACAAAACTGACAAATACCAACTTTTATGACAATAGCTATAAAATTAATGAAGTTATTGAGAAAGTCACTGTTCATGACTTTGCCGTTTGTATGGGAGCTATATGATATAGTAGTCCGATCCGGCTGAATCCGAGATATACAACGCCTGCAGTATGAACAAGTCTACGTGCAAAATTTCAGCTCTGTAGCTCTTACGGTCTCGGAGGAGTTCGCGTTGATCCAGACGGACGGACATGGCTATTTGAACTCGTCTCGTTGTGCTGATCAAGAATATATATACTTTATATGGTCTGAGATGCTTCGTTCTATGCGGTGCATACTTGTGCCAGTCAGCAGCTTGATTTTAGGCGAATATACAGGGATCTTCGTTTAAAGTTTCTTTTTTCTAAATAAAATGGCCAAACAGCTGTCTAATGAGTGTGTCTCTAGCATACATTTATTGTCGCAATTCAAGTTTAGGTCACCTTCTAAGGAATTACCCAAGAAATGTACCCTTGAGTTGCCTCATAAGCAGTCGCCCGCTCTCTCTATTACATATTCTCCCATCTTACTTTCGCCTACACCATCTTCTTGTCCCTCTTTATGCTCCTCTTTTTCAGATTGATGTACCCACTACAAGCCCTGGTGTACCTCAATCTATCCCTCACGGGAACTCTGATCAATTAGTGGACAATGCTGGCTTTCAATCACTTGCGTATCCCAATGCTCCTCCGCCTCCACTAACTGTAGTGCCTCATCGTAAACAATTATTTATCTCTAGGCTTGCTCCAGATACTTTTGAATCGTCTGTGGCAGCTTACATTGGTAATATATGCCCTGCTAAGGTTTTAATTCAAAAGTTTAAGTTTTCTAGGCCTCATGAAATCTCCTCTTTTAAAATTACTGTACCAAATGAGTATTTCTCAGCTATGGTTGACCCTAACTTTTGGCCAGAGGGCCTGGTTGACCCTAACTTTTGGCCAGAGGGCCTAGTTGTACACGAATTTGCGCCCAATAAGCGCTCCCGCCCTTTGCCTGTCCACCTTCCTAATGTATCTTCTGCTTCAAAAAACTAATAACGTCTAGTCTTTGCATTCACTATCAAAATGTAAGAGGACTTCTTAACAAGCTCTCGAAATTATTCTGTGATAGCCAATCCTTTTCGGCTGACATATTAGCTTTCTCTGAAATTTGGCTTAATTCCTCTGTTTTGGATAATGAAATTCTTTCTAATAACTTTATTTCTTATAGGCTTGATCGTGTTGGTCGACGTGGCTGTGGAGTACTCATTGCTGTCAACTCGAATCTGTGTTCAAGTGTTGTGCCGATTGATCTCCTTTTATGTGTTGAGTTTATTTGCGTCGAAGTTCCATGTTCTAACTTTAGCTTATATATCTCTTGTTCATATATTCCTCCAACTTCTGATATCATGATCTACATGCACCATGCTGATGCTTTGCGAACTATTTTTAGTTGTCTTAAAGATCGTGATTTTTTTATAGCTTTAGGTGATTTAACTTGCCTAATGTTTCTTGGCTTGCTGATGATAATCTATCTTTCTTAGTTCCTTCATCTCAACATGTTTTTCTGGATAGCCTACTTGAATGTCCGCTATATCAGTTGAATTCTTTTCTTAACTCTTCTAAAAGAATCCTCGATCTTGTTTTTGTCTCTGATCCCACTGTTAGTGCTGTATCACAAACTCAGCCCCTAGTGAAGCCTGAAGATACTTATCACCCTACCATTGAAATTACTATTTCTTACAATTCCGTTAATAATTCATTCAATAGCATCTCAAATTCTCGTAGTAGAAGCCTTATTTTCTCTTTTGATTGGTCATTTCTATTTGAGTGCTGTGATATAGATTGTGCAGTAAATTTTTTCTACTCTGCTCTTAATTCTCTAATTGATAAATGCGTTCCTTATGTGAATGTCTCTACCGTCTCCAGTGCGCCAGTCTGGTTCACACGTAGTCTCTCTAATCTCCGTAACATTAAATCTAGACATTTTAAAAGATTTAAAAAAACTGGTTCGCGACTTGACTATGCAAATTAGTGTGTAGCCAAATCTCAATTTTGTCTTTTAAATACTCAATACTACAATAATTATATCGTTCGCTGTAAGGTTGAATTTTATAAGAACCCTAAAAGATTTTATAACTTTGTTAATTCCAAAAGACGATCTAATTTACTACCTTCCACCTTCAGACTTAATGACCAGACTGCTAATAGTGATTCAGATATTGCAGATCTGTTCTAAATTCTTTCAGTCGACTTATTCTACTACTGCTTCGGATCCCACACCTTATCCCTTCACAATTCCACATTTAAATTGTATGTTTTTCCCTAATATTACTGAAGACTGTATTATCTCTAGCTTGTCATCTACGTCTTCCTTCGTACCCGGGCCTGATAATATACCTAGCTGCATCCTTAAAATGTGTTCGATTTCCCTATCTAAGCCTTTATCTCGGTTATTCTTTATATCGAGTGAGACTTGTCGCTTCCCTGATATTAGGAAAGAGTCTTTTATTATTCCGCTTCTTAAAAAGGGTAACAAATCGGATATTTCTAACTACCGTGGCATTGCCAAACTTTCGGCAATACCTAAGCTGTTTGAGAAAATTATTACGTCTTCCCTTCAACACCTATCCAGATCCACTATTTCTGCTTGTCAGCATGAATTCATGAAAGGTCGTTCGTCGCTTACCAACCTTTTTAGAATTGACTACCCTTGTACACAATGGCTTCCGTAAAAAATGTCAAACTGATGTTGGTTATACTGACTTTAGTAAGGCTTTCGATACGGTTGATCATTCTATGCTTCTCATGAAACTTAACATCATGGGTTTTTCCCCGGAAACTATTGGCTTGGTTAAAGTCGTATCTTATTGGCAGAACCCAAAAGGTGTCTTTTCGTTCCTCGATATCTAAAACTGCTCGAGTTACGTCAGGTGTCCCCCAAGGCAGTCATCTGGGCCCACTGTTATTTACCTTGTTTATAAACGATTTGCCTTTGGCCTTGGCTCATTCTCGCGTGCTCATGTTTGCGGATGACGTCAAGATTTGTTATTCATATCATCATTCAATCAGATCTCGATGCGTTCTGTGTTTAGTGTCACGTTAATAAATTACACCTTAATGCCTCTAAATGCTCTTTTATGACTTTCAGTCGTTTGTCGCCGTTCCTAGCTCATTACTCTATTAAGTCTGTTCTATTAGATTGTGTAACATCATTTAAAGACTTAGGCGTTATGTTTGACCCAAAACTTTCTTTTAATGTTCATATATATTCAATTGTCAACAGAGCATGCAGTCTTCTTCTTAATGTGCATTATTGTGCACATAGCTATTGTCATAAAAATTGGTATTTGTCAGTTTTATTATTTTTTTTTTTTTTTTTTATTTATTTATTTATTTATTTACGTCAACTAAGTCAGCAGTCGACGAAAAAGCTTAAGCTAAAGCTTAAGAATTTGATGATCCATATGTGACAAAGGTTTTATACACTTCGTTAGTTCGCCCTACTCTAGAATATTGCTCACCAGTGTGGAACCCTCAATATGATGTTCACCAGCGTAGTATTGAATCGGTATAGAAGCAATTCCTTAAGTTTGCGTTACGCGGTCTTAATCTTCGCCTACCTGCTTATTCTGACAGACTTCTTCTTATTAATCTTCCTTCACTTTACAACCGTAGGCTCGTATTTGGCATTCTCTTTCTACAAAAAGTAGTCAACGGCGAAGTCATTACTACCAATTTACTAGATACGCTATATTTTTTGTGTTCCCTCACGTCGAACCAGAAACTTTTTTCCTCTTCACCTTAGTAGATGTCTGACTAACTACTCTCTTCAATGCCAATCTTTTCAACAACCTCTCTCACCTTATTTCTCCTCATCTATCTGTCACTTCTCTTCGCGCTATACTTTTTAATTATCTACAGCGCAAGCACTGAAAGTATTCTGTACTGGAAATTGGATTGGCTGCAACTCATCCCTGACCACATTAGCTGTGAATCGGGGCATAGCTGGCACCTTGTTGCAAATAAAACACATCCACCGGGTCGGGGATGTTTAGTTGTGCATAAAGCTAAGCTACCTTTCGTGAATAAATTAGTATCTGTATTTTAGCTTAAGCTTTTTCGTCGACTGCTGACTTAGTTGACGTAAATAAATAAATAAATAAATAAATAAAAAAAAAAAATAATAAAACTGACAAATACCAATTTTTATGACAATAGCTATGTGCACAGTAATGCACATTAGGAATGGGTAGATATCCCGAAACAGAAATCGTTAGGTAATATGACAAATAGATATTATAAAAACCAGTAGAAGCCAACTCATACATACGGCGGAATTGGTAGGAATGAGAAGTCAGTGACAATCGTAAAGGAACATCAGATTGACTAGGTTGAACGTCCATCATGTAACTGGTCATGCTTCTTTAACAATAGTTATCTTACTAATGATAATATTAATAATAATTTCTATAAGACAACTAACAAACTATAAAAATAAAGAAGAAAACATCGCATTTGGCGGCCCTTTGCAGAATTTTTTAAGATTAAACATCGTGGTCAGCTGAAATGGGTTCATCAAGTCAGATTGACCAAAGAAATATACAAAACGAAACATAAAAAAAATAAGTCATAAAGATTCATATGAAAAGTATTGCTCAAAACCAAATGATTTGGTCTAGCAGTGGACTGTACCTTATGTCAAACTAATAATTAATTTTCCTTTGATTCTCTGCTACTGAATCAGTTGAGTGCCAATTTATTACTGAAGAAAAAAGAGAAAAAGCGCCGACGCAGCATCGCGCAAATATGTGTGTGTAATGCTAATGTATGTGTGTTAATCGATTCCTATAGCTACATATATTATCGATAAATGCAATCCGTTCATAAACATCCCGGCCCGCCCTGAAACACAGTTTCTGAACGGGGCAATACCGCAACCTTGGTGTTTGGCCGAGTTATTTCTCCTTAAGAGGTCTTGAGTCTGACTGCTCGAACCAATTGATCCTTGCCTGTGTAGGCTTCGAGAACCAGCGCAAGATGCCAATGAGCTGGTGGGGTGTTAGATTCCTTTACAAGCACCACATCTCCGACTGATATGTTTGGTGCTGGAGTGGTCCACTTTGGACGCTGTTGCAGTGTGGTAAGATACTCCTGGTGCCATTGCTTCCAGAAGCCTTGCATCATAGCTTGGATACCTTGCCAGTACCCAAGTCGGCCCACGGGAATGTGGCCTAGGTCTGCCTCTGGTATGGTTGAGAGGCCTGCCGATCAAGAAGTGTGCTGGCGACAAATAATTGACATCTGTGTCCGAGTGGTAGCACAAAGGTCGTGAGTTGACCACTGCGCTGACTTGGGCAAGTAGAGTTCGCATCTGCTCGTAGGTGAGAGTAGATTTCCCAATGACTCGGCGAATATGCAGCTTTACGCATCTGACTGCAGATTCCCATTTTCCTCCCCAATGAGGAGCATGTGGCGGAATGAATACCCATTGTATGCCATCATTCGCCAGAGCGTTCGTAACCTTGTCCATGTGTTGTTGAGATGCCAGCAGCTTTTGCATTTCATCAAGCGAGCGTTTAGCCCCAATGAAGTTCGTTCCGTTGTCGCTATAGATTTTGACGCACTTGCCACGCAACGAGACAAAACGTCTTAGCGCGGCCAAGAATGAGTCGGTGCTCAAATCCGTTACAAGTTCCAGATGGTTTGCCGATGTGACAAGGCAAACAAATAGGCAAATGTAGCCCTTACCAATGCGCGGTTTCCGCCCCTTTCCATCCTTAAGAAGGATTGGACCAGCATAGTCACATCCAGTGTTTACAAATGAAAGCGCCTGAGTGACTCGAATGCTGGGTAGATCAGCCATTCTTTGTTGTGATGTATGTTGCCGTTGTCGAAAACAAGCCAAACAGTCGTGTGTGACTTTCCTTATCAAGTTCCTTGCGCCAAATATCCAGAATCTTTGCCGTACCATAACAAAGAGTGATGAGACGCCAGGGTGCAGGTTGACCCTGTGTTCGTGTTCAAGTATCAGCTTGGTGATGCGATGAGATTTCCTATAGTCCGTCCTTGTCGATTATTGGCGAGAGTTTAGCCAACTGAGATCGACTTCGCAATGGTTTATTTGCGAGTAGCAATTGATAGTCATCCTGGAAGCAGGTTTGCGCGTGCCGCAAGCATACAATACGTGCCGCGCTGATTTCCTCAAATGTAAGACAGTTTGATCCTTTGTCCCCAAATGGACCCTTAGTGCGCCGTAGAAAGCCTATAACATAGCCAACCGTATGAACGAGCGTCAACCATGACGATACTCGTTGAACAAGATGATCAAGTGGGTGATCAGGAGCTGCATCTACTAATGCAGTCAGACAATTGATTTTGACTTCCCGTTGTATGCTCTTTTCTGAAATATTTAAACAGACTTGTGAGTTGTTTAACCTTACCATAAATTGATCCGCGTCACGTAGCCATGACGGTCCATTCCACCATAACTGAAAGTCTTTTAGGTCTGCCGCCATGAGACGTCTAGATGCGCAATCAGCTGGATTCGACTTGGAGTCCACATGACGCCAATAATGCCTTGGAATGGTGTCCAGAATTTCCGAAGTTCTGTTCCCAACAAATGTCTTTAGTCGAGAGGGTGCGTATGATAGCCAATAGAGTACGATTGTGGATTATCGAACGTATGAGTTGACTTAGGAGCAGTGCCGCGCAAAGCTCTAGGCGAGGCAGAGATTGCTGCTTTAGCGGAGCCACCCTAGATTTCGCAGCCATAATCGATGTAGAAATCGAGCCATCATTGTTGAATACTCTGCTGTACACTACAGCAGCGTATGCCTTTATAGATGCATCGGAGAATCCATGCAATTCAATGTTGTCCGCGTCGTTGACAACTAACCGGGGTATTTGAATGTGTTGTAGAATATCCAAATCTGCTCGCCATTTGAGCCAATTCTCCTTTAGCAGTTTAGGGAGTTTGTCATCCCATCCCAAATCGAGAAGCCATAATTGTTGAAAGAGTATTTTAAATTGGACCACAATTGGTGCCAATAGCCCAAGTGGATCAAAGATCCGTGAGACATCCGATAAAACTTGTCGTTTTGTACAATCGACATTTCCTTTTAGACCTACATTATAGGACAATGTATCAAGACCAGGTTGCCAGTAAAGCCCAAGAACCTTCACTGGTGATGATTGTGTAGAATCAGTTCCTTCCGTTGGTATGCGAAGTGTGTTCGATACCCATTTCCCAAGCTCCAAATTAGCACTGGACATAAGTTGAATGAGTTCCTTTCGATTTTGTACCAGTTCCTCCTCACTGTTTGACCCAGTGAGCACGTCGTCGACATAAAAATCCTCTTGTAGGATTTTTGCAGCATTCGGGTATTCCTGCTGATGATCAAGTGCCAGTTGCTCTAATACCCTGACAGCCAGGAATGGTGCACATGAGGTGCATAATGTTTGATTGGATCCGATGGCCTTTCTCTCCAGACAATTCTCTGGAAGTCGTGGTATTTGTTGTTCACCCAAATCTGCCGAAATATCTTAACTATGTCGGCTGAGAATACAAACTTGTACATCCGAAAGCGCAAGCAAACTGGGAATAGATCGCGTTGAATGCTAGGCCCTGTAAATAGATAATCGTTTAGTGATTTGCCTTTGGTGTCGCAGAATGATCCGTCGAAAACTACTCTCAGTTTCCGACCCAAAACCGGGTGATGTGGTAGATAAAACCGTTGCCCATTATTGACTTCACCTGGTGGCACTTCGCGCATGTGCCCCAAATCGAAGTATTCCTTCATGAAATTGACATATTTTGCTCTTAGATTTTCATCTTTTTGTAACCGTCGTTCCACCGATTGGAAACGGCTTAGAGCTCCTTGTAAAGTATCCCCAAATTCAGGAGTAGTAACCTTAAATGGAAGTTCAACGATGTACTTCCCATTATCATCTGGAGTGTATGTAGCGAGAAAGTGTTTCTCTACTTCTTCGTCATCAGGTTCCAATTTGGATCTGGATCTGATGTCTTCTAGCTCCCAGAACCTCTGGAGCGAAGCGTTAATATCAATGTATGATGTCATAGCGAAAGCGTTGTTAGCTTGTGGCATGGTGATAGAGCTGATGACCCATCCGAAAATCGATGAAATTGCAATGAGTTTGCCCGTATTGTCGTACAACCTTTTACCTGTAATTGTAGACCAAACATGTTCACCACCCAAAAGAACGTCAATTGGAGCGTTTGTGGTGAATTCTGAGTCAGCCAGTTGAAGATCGTTAAAGACCTCCAGTGCCGACAGAGAGATTCCTGTGACCAAAATCGATGATGCCGACCGTGGCCAATACCATCAAGTGCTTGTATGCATCGTTTGGAAACATATGAAAGTTCCGCTACCCAGTATCTAGTAAGATACGACATGTGATGTAGTCTCCATTTACATTTTGAACATAAACCGTAGCAGTAGGCAATATGCTTCGATTTAAACCTTTTCCTGTTATCGTTTTCGCAGAGCTTTGCGAACATACCGCTGCTGGTGCACTCCCATTATGAGCCACTAGACTTGATGTAGACAAATCGTGATGAGAAGCGTTTGGACTACGCTGATCCTCCCCTTTACCTTGTTGCAAGTTCCTTAAAGCCATTGAGTTACCTGGATCGTGGACCAGAGAATGGTGCTTACCTTTACAATACTTGCATGCGAATAGTGATGGACAGTTTATGACCATATGCCCTGATTTTAGGCACTTATAACATAAAGCCTTTTCCCTGATGAACGTACGACGTTGTGCAATTGTTAAATCCATAAATTGTTGACAGCCATACAGTTTATGATCTGTCGCCTGACATTTGGTGCAGCTGCCACCTTGAACTGCAACCATTGAATGTGTGACCCTTTTTGTGTGTGTGATTTGCGCTGGCGTTTTGCCTCCAGTCGCAATCTCCCGTTTGCTGAGCTCTAATTCTTCACAACGATCATCCAAGAACTTGAAGAATTCCGCCTCGTTGCCCATGCTGCGCTCAATCCACCTGCGCCGTGTATCAGCGTCAAGCTTTTCCAATACCAGATATTGTACCCAGCAATCCCGTCCTGTTTGATTGATCCCATCCAGACCGCGAACAATCTCGTTTGTGCCATCTGATACCTTTCGTAAGATGGACACATCAATTTTGTTTGTCTTTGGTAGACCCATGAATTGTTCCAAAAATGAGTTTACAATATGGCGTGGCCTATTGTACCTTTCCTTTAAGCGCTCCCAAGCAGTGTTGTAAGCCGTGTCAGTTATTGCCAGATGCCGCACCAAGTTGGCAGCATCATCGACGAGCAGTGTTTTCAAATGATGAAACTTTTGAGTGTTGGTTAACTCCCTTTTGTTGTGTATCGTGCTCTCGTAGATATCTTGAAAAGCTGGCCACTCTGTGTAGAGTCCAGCAAACCGTTTGATTTGAATTTTCGGCAATTCGCTGCCTTACACGAGTGCCGTCGTGTTGTTTCCCGAAGTCGAACCCGAAGCAGCCGCCTCTGTGCGAGCGGGCATCGACAAGTTCGAACTGCTCTGGTTTGCAGCTAACTGTTCAAAGAGTTGTTGTTGTTGTTGCAGCAACTGAACAATGTCGTCGTTATATGCCTGTATACCCATGGCACCATTCCCGTCGTCAGACAATGATGCTTGTTGTTGTACTAACCGTTTTTTCCTAGAAGTAACGAATATGCTTTTTAAGTACTTCTCCTCGTAGGTCACGTGATCGACCTCTGGATCCACATAGCCGTCTACATCTTCCAGTAGGGCTATGGAATCCCCGTTTCCATTAAATTCCTTCCACACGGACTAGAGTTGATCCATCCGAGCGGCTACCTCAGTAGTTGATGATGTTTGGGTTCTTTCCGACCAATCCAGAATTTTTTGTGATGCTGGCCTTGAGTCGGCTCCGACGACCCACCAATGCCTTTAGTTCTTCCATTGCGAAGAACTTTCCAGAGTAATAACCCACAAAACTTTCCAATAGATCCAAAGAAATTCGAACGAAAAGCACCTTATTCGAACGAAAACCGATTTCCTTATTCGGCTCGAATGACAAAAATATGATTTGGTCTAGCAGTGGACTGTACCTTTTGTCAAACTAATAATTAATTTTCCTTTGATTCTTTGCTACTGAATCAGTTGAGTGCCAATTTATTACTGAAGAAAAAGAGAAAAAGCGCCGACGCAGCAGCGCGCAAATATGTGTGCGTAATGCTAATGTATGTGTGTTAATCGATTCCTATAGCTACATACATTATCGATAAATGCAATCCGTTCATAAACACCAAACAAACATGCATCCGCACTCTGTCGACATTTAACACTTAAGACCAAAACGACGCATTATCAAGTCGCCAAACGCTGAGCATGAAATATAAACAAGTTTCAAACCCCCAAGACGTGGGGTATTAGAATAAGCATTTTTAACAACATTGTGATTGTCTCGAGTATTGAGCCTAGATTCTTAGATTTCATTTATATATACAACAATTTTTCCAATAAAATCAGTTCATATTTTTAATTCAACGAATGAAGACTGGGTTATTTTCTTTCTCTTCGGAATATCCCTATTCAAATGTTGCAGTTTTGAAGAAATATTATCTGCTCGCCATTTGAGCCAATTCTCCTTTAGCAGTTTAGGGAGTTTGTCATCCCATCCCAAATCGAGAAGCCATAATTGTTGAAAGAGTATTTTAAATTGGACCACAATTGGTGCCAATAGCCCAAGTGGATCAAAGATCCGTGAGACATCCGATAAAACTTGTCGTTTTGTACAATCGACATTTCCTTTTAGACCTACATTATAGGACAATGTATCAAGACCAGGTTGCCAGTAAAGCCCAAGAACCTTCACTGGTGATGATTGTGTAGAATCAGTTCCTTCCGTTGGTATGCGAAGTGTGTTCGATACCCATTTCCCAAGCTCCAAATTAGCACTGGACATAAGTTGAATGAGTTCCTTTCGATTTTGTACCAGTTCCTCCTCACTGTTTGACCCAGTGAGCACGTCGTCGACATAAAAATCCTCTTGTAGGATTTTTGCAGCATTCGGGTATTCCTGCTGATGATCAAGTGCCAGTTGCTCTAATACCCTGACAGCCAGGAATGGTGCACATGAGGTGCATAATGTTTGATTGGATCCGATGGCCTTTCTCTCCAGACAATTCTCTGGAAGTCGTGGTGTTTGTTGTTCACCCAAATCTGCCGAAATATCTTAACTATGTCGGCTGAGAATACAAATTTGTACATCCGAAAGCGCAAGCAAACTGGGAATAGATCGCGTTGAATGCTAGGCCCTGTAAATAGATAATCGTTTAGTGATTTGCCTTTGGTGTCGCAGAATGATCCGTCGAAAACTACTCTCAGTTTCCGACCCAAAACCGGGTGATGTGGTAGATAAAACCGTTGCCCATTATTGACTTCACCTGGTGGCACTTCGCGCATGTGCCCCAAATCGAAGTATTCCTTCATGAAATTGACATATTTTGCTCTTAGATTTTCATCTTTTTGTAACCGTCGTTCCACCGATTGGAAACGGCTTAGAGCTCCTTGTAAAGTATCCCCAAATTCAGGAGTAGTAACCTTAAATGGAAGTTCAACGATGTACTTCCCATTATCATCTGGAGTGTATGTAGCGAGAAAGTGTTTCTCTACTTCTTCGTCATCAGGTTCCAATTTGGATCTGGATCTGATGTCTTCTAGCTCCTAGAACCTCTGGAGCGAAGCGTTAATATCAATGTATGATGTCATAGCGAAAGCGTTGTTAGCTTGTGGCATGGTGATAGAGCTGATGACCCATCCGAAAATCGATGAAATTGCAATGAGTTTGCCCGTATTGTCGTACAACCTTTTACCTGTAATTGTAGACCAAACATGTTCACCACCCAAAAGAACGTCAATTGGAGCGTTTGTGGTGAATTCTGAGTCAGCCAGTTGAAGATCGTTAAAGACCTCCAGTGCCGACAGAGAGATTCCTGTGACCAAAATCGATGATGCCGACCGTGGCAATCCAAGTGCTTGTATGCATCGTTTTGAAACATATGAAAGTTCCGACCCAGTATCTAGTAAGATACGACATGTGATGTAGTCTCCATTTACATTTTGAACATAAACCGTAGCAGTAGGCAATATGCTTCGATTTAAACCTTTTCCTGTTATCGTTTTCGCAGAGCTTTGCGAACATACCGCTGCTGGTGCACTCCCATTATGAGCCACTAGACTTGATGTAGACAAATCGTGATGAGAAGCGTTTGGACTACGCTGATCCTCCCCTTTACCTTGTTGCAAGTTCCTTAAAGCCATTGAGTTACCTGGATCGTGGACCAGAGAATGGTGCTTACCTTTACAATACTTGCATGCGAATAGTGATGGACAGTTTATGACCATATGCCCTGATTTTAGGCACTTATAACATAAAGCCTTTTCCCTGATGAACGTACGACGTTGTGCAATTGTTAAATCCATAAATTGTTGACAGCCATACAGTTTATGATCTGTCGCCTGACATTTGGTGCAGCTGCCACCTTGAACTGCAACCATTGAATGTGTGACCCTTTTTGTGTGTGTGATTTGCGCTGGCGTTTTGCCTCCAGTCGCAATCTCCGGTTTGCTGAGCTCTAATTCTTCACAACGATCATCCAAGAACTTGAAGAATTCCGCCTCGTTGCCCATGCTGCGCTCAATCCACCTGCGCCGTGTATCAGCGTCAAGCTTTTCCAATACCAGATATTGTACCCAGCAATCCCGTCCTGTTTGATTGATCGCATCCAGACCGCGAACAATCTCGTTTGTGCCATCTGATACCTTTCGTAAGATGGACACATCAATTTTGTTTGTCTTTGGTAGACCCATGAATTGTTCCAAAATGAGTTTACAATATGGCGTGGCCTATTGTACCTTTCCTTTAAGCGCTCCCAAGCAGTGTTGTAAGCCGTGTCAGTTATTGCCAGATGCCGCACCAAGTTGGCAGCATCATCGACGAGCAGTGTTTTCAAATGATGAAACTTTTGAGTGTTGGTTAACTCCCTTTTGTTGTGTATCGTGCTCTCGTAGATATCTTGAAAAGCTGGCCACTCTGTGTAGAGTCCAGCAAACCGTTTGATTTGAATTTTCGGCAATTCGCTGCCTTACACGAGTGCCGTCGTGTTGTTTCCCGAAGTCGAACCCGAAGCAGCCGCCTCTGTGCGAGCGGGCATCGACAAGTTCGAACTGCTCTGGTTTGCAGCTAACTGTTCAAAGAGTTGTTGTTGTTGTTGCAGCAACTGAACAATGTCGTCGTTATATGCCTGTATACCCATGGCACCATTCCCGTCGTCAGACAATGATGCTTGTTGTTGTACTAACCGTTTTTTTCCTAGAAGTAACGAATATGCTTTTAAGTACTTCTCCTCGTAGGTCACGTGATCGACCTCTGGATCCACATAGCCGTCTACATCTTCCAGTAGGGCTATGGAATCTCCGTTTCCATTAAATTGCTTCCACACGGACTGGGGTTGATCCATCCGAGCGGCTACCTCAGTAGTTGATGATGTTTGGGTTCTTTCCGACCAATCCAGAATTCTTGTGATGCTGGCCTTGAGTCGGCTCCGACGACCCACCAATGCCTTTAGTTCTTCCATTGCGAAGAACTTTCCAGAGTAATAACCCACAAAACTTTCCAATAGATCCAAAGAAATTCGAGCGAAAAGCACCTTATTCGAACGAAAACCGATTTCCTTATTCGGCTCGAATGACCAAAATATGATTTGGTGTAGCAGTGGACTGTACCTTTTGTCAAACTAATAATTAATTTTCCTTTGATTCTTTGCTACTGAATCAGTTGAGTGCCAATTTATTACTGACGAAAAAGAGAAAAAGCGCCGACGCAGCAGCGCGCAAATATGTTAAATATTAATCGATTCCTATAGCTACATATATTATCGATAAATGCAATCCGTTCATAAACAATGTCACTGTATGTAAATCGTGGGCCTTTCGTCGCCTCAAATTCTGGAAACTCCAGCTACGAACTTCCGAGGCCTAGGCTTTCTCTTAGCTCTAATACGGATATTCGGTAACTTGTAACGGCTGGGGACTGTGAATACATGAATTTAGTTTACCGGGTCAGAGAACTAAAACCTCTCTTAAATATAAAAAATATCACCTTTCAACTCTTCCAGTTTTAATAAACTAACCGAACGATTAGGTTTGGCACTGTAATAATTAATTTGGTAATTAATTTTTATCCACGACCACGTGGTATTACGACATGAAATTTCTTTAAGTCAAAATCACTATATAATTTGTGCGACTTATCGCTTCGGCAGAACAGAATAGAATAAATTTTTTGAACTAAGGCACGCGTCTTATGCAAAAGAATTTGCGAACAGAGCTTTCTAACGTGTCTTTTCCAAAGTGTTGCGACGTGGCGTCTTTTCATTGGGCGATGTGAGCGTGGTTATCATAACTGTACTTAAAGCTGAAACTCAACCCTGCAATTAACTTGACCATGATCGTTTCAGGGTGACCGTGTTCTTATATGCTCTTCATGAAAGCGCGGTTGATTTAAATAAATTCTCTTCATTTTGTCGATTAAATATTTGTAAGGAAAAATCCGGTCACTACACAGTTAGTTGGATAACTGTGGTAATTCTAGAGCTAATACATGCAATTTAAACACGGACCTTCTGGGACGTGTGCTTTTATTAGACTAAAACCAAGCGATCATTTGATCGTTATATTGGTTGAACTCTAGATAACATGCAGATCGTATGGTCTTGTACCGACGACAGATCTTACAAATGTCTGCCCTATCAACTTTTGATGGTAGTATCTATGACTACCGTGGTTGCAACGGGTAACGGGGAATCAGGGTTCGATTCCGGAGAGGGAGCCTGAGAAACGGCTACCACATCTAAGGAAGGCAGCAGGCGCTTAAATTACCCACTCCCAGCTCTGGGAGGTAGTGACGAAAAAATAACAATACAGGACTCATATCCGAGGCACTGTAATTGCAATGAGTACACTTTAAATCCTACACTCTGTGTAGAGTCTAGCGAACCGTTTGATTTGAATTTTCGGCAATTCGCCGCCTTGCACGAGTGCCGTCGTGTTGTTTCCCGAAGTCGAACCCGAAGCAGCCGCCTCTGTGCGAACGGGCATCGACAAGTTCGAACTGCTCTGGTTTGCAGCTAACTGTTCAAAGAGTTGTTGTTGTTGTTGCAGCAAATGAACGATGTCGTCGTTACATGCCTGCATACCCATGGCGCCATTGCCGTCGTCAGACAATGATGTTTGTTGTTGTACTAACCGTTTTTTTCCTAGAAGTAACAAATATGCTTTCAAGTACTTCTCCTCGTAGGTCACATGATCGACCTCTGGATCCACATAGCCGTCTACATCTTCCAGTAGGGCTATGGAATCCCCGTTTCCATTAAATTCCTTCCACACGGACTAGAGTTGATCCATCCGAGCGGCTACCTCAGTAGTTGATGATGTTTGGGTTCTTTCCGACCAATCCAGAATTTTTGTGATGCTGGCCTTGAGTCGGCTCCGACGACCCACCAATGCCTTTAGTTCTTCCATTGCGAAGAACTTTCCAGAGTAATAACCCACAAAACTTTCCAATAGATCCAAAGAAATTCGAACGAAAAGCACCTTATTCGAACGAAAACCGATTTCCTTATTCGGCTCGAATGACAAAAATATGATTTGGTCTAGCAGTGGACTGTACCTTTTGTCAAACTAATAATTAATTTTCCTTTGATTCTTTGCTACTGAATCAGTTGAGTGCCAATTTATTACTGAAGAAAAAGAGAAAAAGCGCCGACGCAGCAGCGCGCAAATATGTGTGCGTAATGCTAATGTATGTGTGTTAATCGATTCCTATAGCTACATACATTATCGATAAATGCAATCCGTTCATAAACACCAAACAAACATGCATCCGCACTCTGTCGACATTTAACACTTAAGACCAAAACGACGCATTATCAAGTCGCCAAACGCTGAGCATGAAATATAAACAAGTTTCAAACCCCCAAGACGTGGGGTATTAGAATAAGCATTTTTAACAACATTGTGATTGTCTCGAGTATTGAGCCTAGATTCTTAGATTTCATTTATATATACAACAATTTTTCCAATAAAATCAGTTCATATTTTTAATTCAACGAATGAAGACTGGGTTATTTTCTTTCTCTTCGGAATATCCCTATTCAAATGTTGCAGTTTTGAAGAAATATTATCTTCTAAACAAAGACCAACTGATTTTGTTATTTAACTCTATAAACTTAGTGCCAAATGAGGAAAGTTTAATCAGAAAAGTAAAAGAGTTTTCATATATAAACAATTCTTTGAGAGATTATAGAGTAGTATACAAGTTAGATAGATTTTAATAAGAATTAAGTAAATTACAATTATTTCCTTTTAGGACATGTTAATGTAAATACAGTGGCAGAAATTCCAATAATCTTAAACAAATAATATAAGAAATTTTACGATATATAAATCTAAGTTAACGATGACGTCTCCTCCAACATACTCCCCCATTGAAGGATGAAGTGTGACTCCTTCAATTTACATAAGTATGGCTTCGACTCACGTCCAGTGATCCAGCATTGCGGTGGAAGATTGTCTTCATGGATGAGAACTAATTGATCCCTTGCGTTGTTGTTTTCGGGATGCAACCACTTAGAGCGTTCTTGTAATTGATGGACATAGTCGCGCTTCCAGAGTTCCCAAAAGCGTAGCTTGAGATAGGTCACCCTTTGCCAACGGGATAGATAAGAAAGTTTTGAGTCAATTACTACCGGTTCAGGGATCGCTTGCAGTGAACATCCGATCAATAAGTGGCCAGGCGTCAGGGCCTCTCCGTCATTGGGATCATCGCTGTGAATGGATATTGGACGGGAATTCAATATCGCCTCCACCTCAATTGCAATCGATTGAAGCTCTTCGTACGTTAAATGAGAAGAGGTCAAATTTTTGATGAGCAGAGTCTTCATTGACTTTACTGCGGCTTCCCATAAGCCTCCAAAATGGGGAGCACGCGGTGGAATGAAGATGAATTTAAAGCCTGCATTTCGGCTAAATTCGTCTAGAGTTTTTGCATTGAGTTCTGAACAGAATTGCCGTTTGAAGCCTTCAAGTTGCGAACATGCTCCGACAAAGTTGGTGGCATTGTTACAATAAATCTTTTTGGGTATACCACGTCGTCCGATGAATCGCTTCAAACAGAGAATAAAATTGTTAGCAGAGAGGTCTGAGATTAGTTCTGTATGAATAGCTTTTGAAGAAAAGCAAACAAATATGGCCAAATATGTTTTGTAAGGAACTTTGCTTCGAATGCGGTACGAAGTAAGGAATGGTCCACATAGATCCACTCCGCATATCAGAAACGGGCGTTCGGCCAGGAGACGGTCAGCTGGGAGGTTACCCATGATTTGTCGCATTAATACTGGTTTATAATGATAGCAATGTGTGCAACTTCGAACAACCTTTCGGACCAATTCGCGAGCATTTACAATCCATACTGTTAGGCGCAGAATCGCTATCAGAACCTTAGCTCCCGCGTGAAGGTTTCGCAAGTGTAGATCTTTAATATATTTATAAGTGAAATGATGAGTCTTTGGAAGCAATAATGGCATTCTTGCGTCCAATGGTATGTCAGCCATTGCTAGACGGCCTCCAACACGGATAAGTCGAATAGTTTGAGAACCTATATGTTCATTTGAGATAAATGGATTTAATTTTTTAAGGTCCGGCTTCAATCATACGAAACGATGATAGTCTACTAATGATCTGCTCAACTATGCTCTTTTCTTTATAACTAGTGCTACATTTCAATACAAGGGTGTTTCGCAATTCTAATTCTTTGGGCTCGAAATCTGTCTTTCTTTCAGATTTCGGCCAATGTAATGCATCAAGTGTTAAGAACTTTGGTCCATGAAACCAAATTGTCTGCATCAAATCGCGCGCTGCACAGCCACGTGAAACAATGTCGGCTGGATTATCCTTTCCAGGCACGTGACTACAAATAATATCCTGCGATTGAGTTTGTATGGTTGATACGCGATTGGCAATAAAGCATTTTAGAGTTGATGGGTGCATTTTAATCCAATGAAGAAGGACAGTTGAATCTGTCCAAAAATATGTTTTGCTGACAAGACAATTTAATTTGTGTTTGATTTTAGTCCATGTTTGGCAAGTAAAACGGAAGCACAAAGCTCTAAACGAGGTATGCTTTGTGATTGAGTGGGCGCAACTCTCGATCTCGAAATGATCAATGAAGTTACATATTTTCCGTTGTCCAA
The DNA here is from genome assembly GCA_018150345.1 of Drosophila equinoxialis. Classification (NCBI taxonomy): domain Eukaryota; kingdom Metazoa; phylum Arthropoda; class Insecta; order Diptera; family Drosophilidae; genus Drosophila; species Drosophila equinoxialis. The sequence continues at coordinate 20,691 of JAECWI010000210.1, forward strand.
TACCCTTGCGTATATGCAACAGCCATACGCTCGATTTGAGGCATCCGAAAATCCATGAATTTCACACTTATTTTTTGGTGATGTGTTGACAAATCGATTTACGCGAACCATGTCAAGATTAGATAAATCAGATTCAAGTTGTTGCCATCTAGTCCTTAGGATCTCTGGCAACGGGTCGTCCCAGTCCAAACGCTCGATCCACAAGTCTTATATCAAAATTTTGTAGCTTACTACGACTGGAGCTCATAATCCTATCAGATCATAGCCTGGCCATGATCGATACTATTTTTATAAAAACTTTAAGAACCTGATTGCGAGAAATGGAGCGCACGACATCCCATAAGTAACAGTATTCAATTGATATAATTGAATAGGTTCCTGCGGTGACTTTCTCCACAAGATTTGTTGGAAACTTCTATCCTCTGGTGCGACGAGGAATTGTCTGTATATTTTTGTTATGCCAGCTGTAATGGCATGGCGATACAAACGAAACGAGAGTAATGTAAGGATCAGATCTTGTTGAATAGTAGGACCAACCATGAGAATATCATTTAATGATATATTTGATGATGATTTAGACGAAGCGTCAAATACTACTCGAAGTTTAGTTGATGAGCTCTGCGGTCTAAGGACACAATGGTGAGGAATAATGTAATGATTTCCCGATTGCAAATTGTCTAACGAAGCTACCTCCATGTGATTCAACTTAAGATATTCATCTAAAAATTCGCTGTACATTTCATTACATTTCGAAATACTGACAGAGTCGACTGAGAATTTGATAACAGTCGGCCCAGTCTGGCAATTTATCGTATTCTTGAACCCGATCGTATGCTTGTTTGGATTCAAGATCAATTTTTGACATAACAATATGAATAAGTACTGCGTTTAATACATCAGCTTCAGACCCAAGAGACAACAATGATCCGCGGAGAGCTGAAACCGTATCCAAAATTGTACGTAGAGTAACAGCGTCTGCCTTTTTATGCTAGCAATGTTAAATAAACTTGAAATATGTTCTACGAAAATAAAAACTTTTTTGTCATATCGCTCGTTGAGGCGATCTAGGGCGTTGGGATAATTTTCGTCTGAGACTTGAAATGGCGAGACTACGCTTAGAGCTTGGCCAGATAGACAACTTATTAGATAGTTAAATTTTCCACATTGGACAATGAGTTGTCTTCATGTACCATATTTGTAAATGAAGTAATAAATTTTTTGAATTCCCCCATATTTGCCGTCGAATTTAGGTAATTTGAGGGATGGAAGTCGATTATGATGTCCACCATGATAAGTCGATGAGTTAAAGAAACTAAGTTCTTCTGGCTTTTCCTTCTTACTTGCGCCGATGCGCCGTAATATGATCGCCTTTGTTTCTATAAAAAAAATTTTCTATCTCTGCCCGACTCGCGTCTGCAGGATCTAGCTTCTCAATATTGGTTAGAACTTGTAATGCCTGTTTAAAAAACGACTCAACAATTTGGGACTGACAATCTAATATAATAGGGTCATTTTCAAGAGGGTCATTATCAATTCAACCGCCGCCGCGTGCAGACGTGTTTTTTAATGCACTCCGCAAAATTTAGTGTAAAAAAAAAAAAAAAAAAAGACCGCGTTTGCAAAAATTGTGTAGGGCTCTCAGTCACCTCAGAGAAGCCTATCTACAATCATATTGCTATTAGTTTGTTCTAATAGCAATAAATACTAAGTTGCAACAGGATAGCCTGGAAAAGCTATGTCCACCAATTCGGGCCCAAGCTATCTCGATCCCCACCAGCAACAGCTACAAGAACTACTTGTACTCTCGGTCCAACGCAACAACGCGTACTTTTCGGTGGTGTCGCCGACCCCACTGAATGCTACCGTAAGCAATAACACCGAAAGTGCAAGCCACTCAGCAACCTACAGCAATTTACCGTGGAGAGAGCAGTGTGCTTCTCCATCAATATCGATAACAGGGTCACCGATTGCACCTACCAGCACCGTCAGCTCGTTGACAGCAATTACTACAACGACTACCGAAGTATTGACCTGCCTCAAGCCGTCAACGACAATTCGCCCAGAGTCAGCCACGACAATAAACCCAACGCCTTCTGTCCAAACTGGCGGATAGATATATCTATATATATATATATCTATATATCTGTCCAAAACGGATAGATATATTAAAATAACTAAGCGCAAGCTTAGCCCGCAAAAGAAAAAAAGTGGCAATACGCCGAAAATAACCATGCTAACATCAACTTCTATACCTACCAACTAAAAAGCAGTAAAGGGCTCCAGGTTGTGTTAAAGGGGATCGAGCCATCGGTCCCACCCCAAGAAATAGCAGACGCATTGGCCGAAATAGGGTTTGCGGTTAAGTCCGTTGTCAACATCATCAACAGGAATAAAGTCGCACAGCCGCTCTTTAAAATCGAGCTCCAACCAGATGCAAAGCGGACGAAGCCAAATGAAGTGCATCCAATCTACAACCTTCAGCTCCTATTGCACAGAAGAATCACCGTAGAGGAGCCCCATAAGAGATACCAACCACCTCAGTGTAAAAACTGCCAGGAATACAACCACACCGCTAACAATTGCAATCTTAGGTCAGTGTGTGGAGCAGCTGGACCAAAAATCACCTTCAACGCCTCCAAAACTACACCGGAGGTATTCTTCGCCAAGGCTGTTAGATCATCTAACATGCCTGCTACAACCAATCCTAGTGTATCCTTCGCTAGTGTACTCCGAACTGGACAGACGGAGCCCGCGAAAGAGACCCCGACACTCCACCATCTACAGAATCCGCAACCTAGCGCACCAGAACTTGGCCAGCAAACTCCAAGTGGTTTAGAGGCCCTATTGATCTCACTTAATCAAAACATGACTGCTTTTATGACGTTCATGCAAAACTGTATGCAGGAACTGATGCGGAATCAAAACCTGCTTATCCAGAAGCTTATCGAGAATAAATAATGGCTTCCCTAAGTCTATGTCTTTGGAATGCTAACGGCGTCTCCAAGCACAAAAATGAACTGCAACTATTCCTAGACTCAAGTGAAATCGACGTCATGCTGATATCTGAAACACATTTAACATCAAAAAATAATTTTCAAATACCAAAATATGCCTTCTACGCAACAAACCATCCAGACGGAAAAGCTCATGGCGGGACTGGTATCCTAATCAAAAACCGTATAAAACACTCGTTTCTCAACAGATTCGAAACACAGCGCCTTCAAGCAACTGCTATAACCGTCCAAACCAGCTGCGGCAACACTACGTTGGCTGCCCTGTACTGCCCAAAACGCTTCTCAATCTCTGAAAAGGAATTCACCGGTTTCTTTAACACACTCGGAGAACGCTTCATTGCAGCAGGGGACTATAACGCCAACCATACGCACTGGGGATCTCGCCTGGTAAATCCTAAAGGCAGTTGTACAACACAATAGTCAACCCCCTCAATAAGATGGATTGCGTCTCACCGGGTAGGCCTACTTATTGGCCCACAGATCCACAAAAAGTGCCTGACTTGATTGATTTCGCAGTAACGAAGAGGATTCCGCGTAATCGGATCACTGCGGAAACACTGCTAGATTTAACCTCCGATCACTCTCCAGTGCTATTCACACTGTTAACAAGACCTCAAGTACTTGATCGCCCATATATACTTACAAACAACAAAACAAATTGGCTTAAATTTAAAATGTACATGAGTGCCCACATTGACTGTTCGCCGAAACTGGATGCTGCAGAGGACATTGACATGTGCGTCTCTACACTTGAGTCGATGATGGGAGCTGCAGCAAGAGTATATACTCCACATGCCTCTACTTACGCTAAACCTGCTGCCAGGCCTACGAACCGGCGGATAGAACAATTAGTAACGGAAAAACGACGTCTAAGAAGAGAATGGCAGGTTACTCGATCACCAGCAGCAAAACTTCGCCTAAGGCATGCCAGCCGCAACCTCTCCAAGGAGTTAAGACAAGAGGAAATCTGGGCTCAAAGGAAATACATAGAAAAGCTCAGTCCATCCAGCACTAAACATCCTCTGTGGAAAGCCCACCCAACTTTAAGCGCTCCTACAGAGACAGTTTCACCAATAAGGGGTCCTACCGGTGGATGGGCCCGCAGTGACGAAGAGAGGGCATCCGTATTTGCCACACACCTTAAAATGGTTTTCCAGCCAAATCCAACATCAAACTCATTTGTACTTCCCCCTTCAAGCACATTAACGGATAGTGAGTACTCGGAACTCCAATCGGATGAGATCACTGCAGTTATTAAAAACCACATAAAGCCGAACAAAGCTTCTGGCCATGACCTAATCACACCAAAAATGATCCTAGAACTCCCTACCATCGCCATACAATACCATCTGCAAAATGTTCAACGCTATAATAAGAATTGGCTACTTCCCAAGAGCATGGAAAAGGTCCACTATCATCATGATTCCTAAAGTGGGAAAGGTCATAACCCAACCATCATCCTATTAGTTTGCTGCCATGTCTTTCGAAGCTTTTTGAAAAGGTCCTGCAGATTCGTCTAAACTCATTTCTGGCATCGGAGAACACAATCCCTTCACATCAGTTCGGCTTCCGCGAAAAACATGGGACAATTGAACAAGTCAATCCTATAACATCCGAAATACGAACAGCATTCGAACTAAAAGAATACTGTACGGCTGTCTTTCTCGACGTTGCCCAGGCTTTCGACAGAGTTTGGCTGGAGGGTCTAATGTTCAAAATCCGGCAGAAACTCCCACAGTACACCCACAAACTCATGGAATCTTACCTTTACAATAGAAAATTCGCCGTAAGATGTAATGGCTCCGTCTCGGCTGACTTTGAAATCAAAGCTGGTGTACCGCAAGGCAGTGTACTCGGCCCATTGCTCTACCTGCTGTACACTGCAGACTTACCAACGAGTTTAGGACTTACAACGTCCACTTATGCCGATGACACGGCAATCCTCAGCAGATCCAAATGCCCAATACAAGCCTCTGCAAAATTAGAGGAACACCTCAAGGTGGTAGAGGAATGGCTAGCAACCTGGCGTATCCGGGTCAACGAGCAAAAATGCAAACATGTTACATTTACGCTTAACAAAAGAAACTGTCCAGCTATAATGCTAAACGACGTACCAATTCCTCAAGCCGCGGATGTCACTTACCTTGGTATCCACCTAGACAGAAGACTAACTTCGCGCAAGCACATCGAGGCAAAAAAAGTTACAGCTTAAACTGAAAGCGAGTAGCTTACATTGGATCATCAATGCTCGGTCCCTCTACGTCTGGAGTATAAAGTCCTCCTATACAACTCCGTACTGAAACCCATCTGGACTTACGGCGCCGTACTATGGGGAAATGCAAGTAGCAGCAATATCGACATTATACAAAGGGCGCAGTCGAAGATTTTAAGATCAATCACTGGGGCTCCGTGGTACATACGGAACGACAACATTCAAGGCATGCCTAGGTAGGCATTTTTTGGTTCCGACATTTTTTACTACCGAATTAAAAAATTGATTTGAAAAAAAAACCAAAAGAACTAGGATATGGTAAACGTAGTGAGTCCTGTGTGTAGTCGATTCACAAATGTGTGTAAGAAACATTTTTAGAAAATATATATATTTTTATTTATACAGTTTATACAATTTCGAAACTGGAAGTTGTTTACTGTACAAAGAATCGTATGGAGATATTTTGGGCCCTTAACGAAAGAAATGTGACAATTAAGAAATGAATTAAACGTAAGCTAAACGAGTTCTAGTTTAAAGAAAAACACTCAATGCATTAAGTTCCACTCAAGAGCCTAATAAGTGAGCTTTGATATGTAGATCGTTTCTCTATATGATAGTTTGAGTACATACTCCGCTGTGCTTTATACTTAGCACGTGTTAAAGCTTACGAGTGTTTTACATGTGAGTGTAAAGCATGCAAAACCTTTACGATCGCTAATGAGTGGCAATTGAGTCACAATTTGAGTGGAAAATGATAATGTAAATTTGCACACTCAAGTTGACTTAGGTTATGATAGGGCTCCAATGTAAATGTCCCACGATGATATATCTCGCAAAGGTCAATGATGAAGAAGTCCGATGACGACTATCCAAGATGATTATATAATAATCGAGAAGTCCAATGATGAATTTCCAAGATGATGATGTAAGCTAAAAAGTCCAATGATGACTGTCCAAGATGATGTAACGTCGAATGCAATGTAATTAACGAATAAACGACTTTATATAGTTTTTAAGGTTTTATGTTGGGACTTGCGAAGTGCAAGGTCCTGTCACGGTCGCCAATGTTTGATCTGCCAAGTTGCAGATGGTACAAAACTCCAATGGTCAATAGCATGTGGAGTGGAGTAAGGAAAAATAAGTCTTCTCCTCTTCGAATTCCATAAATAAGTCATTTTTATATTTCGGTATCATGAGTTAGAAGCTCTTCATGAGCCATGTAACAGAAGCTTTTAGAACATGTTAATGTAAATACAGTGGTAGAAATTCCAATAATCTTAAACAAATAATATAAGAAATTTTAAGATATATAAATCTAAGTTAACGATGACGTCTATTCCAACACACATAATGAATGTATGAATTGAATATGCTTGATAATATTGTGTAATAATTTTTAATATAAAATATAAGAAAGTTTGTAACAACATAATAAAACCAGAGGGCCGGAGTTTAGTTCGACCGCGTCAAAGATTGCATACCCTTGCAATTTTTTCGCAACTCTTTCCTCACCAATAGTTATTAAAGTGGAAAAACGTTTTATCTAAAAATGCTAATGTCTGTCGAAGAATGGCTTACAATCTTGGCATAGGAAATAACGAAGCTATGAATCATAGTCACTGTTTTCCACTGATTGTTCCCAATGGAGCTATATGATATTGTCACTCGATCTTTATCAAATTCGGCACTGTCACTAACAGATATATTAAACTGCAAATTTTTAATTTGAAAGTAATTATGTCAAAATTACCGAAATTAGATTTGTTAAACTTGACGACAATACCTGAGAAAATTTCGAAGTTATTGAGAAAAGTCACTGTTCGTGACTGCCGTTTGTATGGGAGGTATACGATATAGTGGTCCGATCCGGCTGAATTTGAAATGCAAAATTTCAGCTCTATAGCCCTTACGGTCTAGAGAGTAGTTCGCGTCGATCCAGACGGACGGACCGACTGACGGACGGACTCGGCTCTTTGAACTCTTCTCGTCGTGCTATATATGTATATATTTTGTATGGTCGGAGAGGCTTCTATGCGTTGCACACTTCTATTCTTGTTCTTTTAAGTTATATACATATACATATAACCCTTTTTTTCCCCTTTTAATAGGGACAGTAGGAATCTCTTTAAATATATATATGTTGGGTTTTATTTAACGATATAATTATAGTCTAGGGGTTTACACGAAAATACGACTTTATAGAGATTACACTATGTGAAATGACAATCGACGTTTGGCTCGGCTCGACTTTGGCGTCCGTCTATGACGCTTCGACTTTTCGTGCCCGACTTTGGCGCTCGACTTTAAGTGTCCGACTTTGACACACGACTTATAGCACCCGTCTCTGGTACTCGACTTGACCTTGCATCACACTATGACGCAAGACCTCAAAACACGCCCGTCTTGTTTGACGCGCAAAAACCATCTCTTTAGTCGTCATCTCTCATTCGATTGTCATCCCTCTTGATCGTCTTTTCTTACACGCTCACGTTCTCTCTTGATCGTCGTCTCGTCTCTCGTGTACAGTGGGATTGATACACTTCGCAAATGCACATCCCACATTCGGCCATTCTGATTACGCATTCGACCCGAATGCTGGGTCATCTTCTTCATCGTCTCGGTTTGGGCTCCAGGGCTTCATGTACTCTGCACATGTGGACGTCACTTTAGGCCCTTCGAACTTGCCTACTTTTTCGACATCGTATGCGTTGTTGTGCTTCACCTTTTAACTTGGTAGGGTCCAAAATATTTTGGTTTTAGTTTGAGACCACTGCCAAATTGCGTCCTCTTAATTGCGATCAGGTCGCCAACACTATAAGATCGAGCTTGCTTACGACGTAGGTTGTAGTACTTCTTGTTTTCGTCTTGGATCTTGGTGATGTGTGCCTTCGCCTTGGCACGGAGCTCGCATCTTTCGTCTGTAAATATTGCCTTCGTCTCTTGGTTGATAAGATCTCTCAGTTTAAAATCATCGTTGGTCCTCATCTTTACACCAGTTAGTAACTCAAATGGAGAAGTGCCAATACTTCTGGTGTACGTCGAATTGATAGCCTGCTGAACTTTGCTAACATGTCGATACCACTTCGTCGGATTATCAACGCTCAACTTCGACAAAACAGGAATGATGATCGCATTTAAGCGTTCGACTTGGCCGTTTACTCTCGGAAGTGCTGTAGTCGTCTTAGCGTGTTTGATACCCTCGTTGTCGCAGTACTTCAGAAAATCTTGGGATGTAAAGGCGGAACCCCGGTCCGAGATAATAAACGTAGGATTGCCAAAAATCATGCTTTGAATCGTCAGCTTCGTAATAACTTCATTGCTAGTCGTCGATTTGGTTGGGTATAACCAGCAGAACTTCGTAAATGCATCTATGACTGCCAGAATATGCTTATAGTCTTTGTGTGTAGACTCGAGAGGACCTAGAAAATCAATATGGTAAGTTGAAAGTGGAATATCATCGGGTGCAACAAGCCTTCATGCTTGCCAACTTCACGGCTACTGATACGGTGTTCTCTGCAATCTAATCGGAACTACATGAAAATCTAACACGAACGATTGGTCGTCAATCAAAATGGAATTCACAAAGTGTCCAATTGGTTTTATCTTATTTGATTCTCCGCCACCAAATCCTATTAGAAACCCGTCAAAGCTACTCAACTCGGGTTGTTTCAAACGTTTATACAAATCTTCGCGAATGATACAAAATTTACTTCCGGTGTCAAACAATGCTTTACACTCAATATTGTCAATTTTAATAACTTTACAGGTTATTTATTCTTTCGAATTAAAACTTCTTGTGTTTGGTTCAAATTTACCGTTCATTTCTCTTTTATTACAATTTTTAGCTATATGACCAAATTCATCACATTTGTAGCACTTTCTACCTTTCTCTTTATCATCACAATCTTTTGAGTAATGTCCTTTAGCTCCACAGTTGTAACACACAACATCGTCTTTATTATTAGTTTTCATCATTTTGTTTTTCACTCTTGCACTGTTCTCATCGTTTTTGTATATACCATTGCCTTTCTTACTTTCTTTTTCACTCATTATTTTATACTGCTTTAATTTCTCTTTAAAATCAATCAAATTTTTCGCACCATATAAAATCGACTTATTCTCACTTTTTCATCAATGCCGTCAATTAAATATTCTATTAATGAATCATCTTTAATTTGTCCACGTGAAGCTACATCTTTCATTCTGTAAAAATACTCATAAACGCACTCATTGTTTTTACGCTTCATTTTCATCAGTTGCTCATGTATGTCTTTACTACTCACGCACGATTTGAATTCACTCAAAAGTGCTTTTTCAGAGAGTTCCATGAATTTATTCCTCTCTCACTCAAGACAAACAGGTTCGCGATACCCTTTAACGCCTTCTTCGCGAACAGAAACTTCTGGAAATCGTTCCAACACATCAACGTTGCTTGCTCATTGAATTCGTTAATTTAAACTTCTACTGCAATAGTGTTAGTGCCGTCAAAAATACGAATGTTCTCTTCTTCGTCGCGAAAACTAATGGCAAAACGCGGCGCCATAATTTTATCTCTCCTTTGTTTGTACTCATCGTTGTTGTTCTCGCTTGCTCTCTCGTGCGGTATGTTCCTCAAATTATTCTCTGTTGCTACGTTCCTCTCTGTAGCTACCGACTCATGATCTGTCTCGTGTTCAGCTTCAAATTCGTGAAAATATGCAATGCAAGGTCGTCGACACTGTACTTGATTCCCAATACATTGCAAATCGAAACCAGATCACCGTTCGTCAAATTTCGTCGTACATATTCCGCTTTTTCTTTGTATTTTATGTTCGCTTCATCGTAATCGAAACCAGAAAATTCTCGAATTCTTTTGCGGTTATTTCTATCTCCCTCGCTCTCATAGATAAATTTATGCAATGCTCTGATATTGTCTACTTTATGTGGGGTGTTCTCTCGTATCCCGCACTCTTTCTATCACGACAAAATATGTGGGGAAAACTCTTTGTAACCGGATGAGCGCCACTCTTACTCGAATTTATCCCGGACGAGGGGGGATTTGTGTGGGGTTTTTTTAATGATATAATTATAGTCTAGGGGGTTTACATGAAAATACGACTTTACGTTTGGCTCGGCTCGACTTTGGCGTCCGTCTATGACGCTTCGACTTTTCGCGCCCGACTTTGGCGCTCGACTTTAAGTGTCCGACTTTGACACACGACTTATAGCACCCGTCTCTGGTACTCGACTTGACCTTGCATCACACTATGACGCAAGACCTCAAAACACGCCCGCATTGTTTGACGCGCAAAAACCATCTCTTTAGTCGTCATCTCTCATTCGATTGTCATCCCTCTTGATCGTCTTTTCTTACACGCTCACGTTCTCTCTTGATCGTCGTCTCGTCTCTCGTGTACAGTGGGATTGATACACTTCGCAAATGCACATCCCACATATATTGTGTCACTAAATAAATGAGAAATCATTTGGCTACATTACGACGATTCCAGTCAAAGCAAAAGGATCGATAGGCCCAGCTTTTGCTGTCCCTGTGTGTACTGAACACCGAGATCAAGTCAGCATTTGGCCTTTTGCTCTATTTGCTCGCATTCACTACGTCATCGGAACAATGAAGTTCCAAAGCGCCTACGTACCCGCCTGACGGCATTTACTTCAATGTTGTGTCTAGCTACCCGCCTCTTGTGCGAACGATGGCATTGCTGCAAGATGTGGTTTGTTGTTTCGTGAGCATCATATTCTGCACGACACCGTCTCTCCAGTTCAGACATAGAGGGTAGGGCATTTATCCGCATATTGACGCCGTGCAAATATTCTATTAAAAGCGCCATCCATTTTAAGGGCTTGTTGCTTCGGCAGGTGAGTTGTTACAAACTCCTTAGCGGATTTTGACTTGCATGATCACCGTTAGAGTTGTTCAGCACCGTAACATTATGTTTGGTTCATCCCACAGTGTCAGTTCTGCTTACCAAATGTGGACCACTGGGCACATACTATCATAACCCTTAACTTCATATCAAGAAAGTTGAGGTTCGTACCCATTTAAAGTTTGAGAATAAGATAGTTTCGACCCTAAGGCCTTTAATCATTCGCTTTACCAGATAAGATTATTTTATATAACATTGCAATGTACCAAATATCCTGAGGGAAACTTCGGAAGAAACCAGCTACTAGATGGTTCGATTGGTTTTTCGCCCCAGAACAGTTTCGGTCTTCCATCAGGGTTTCCCTGACTTCAACCTAATCAAATTTAGTTCACCATCTTTCAGGTCACAGCATACAGTGCCGCTCAACTAAAAATTTGAAAAGTATTTCTTCTATTTTTTCTTCTTTGTTCCTATGGCATTTTTTCCTTCCTTCTTTTTTGTTTTGAACTCCCATTTGGTTACTCATAATATGACAAAAAAATGTAACGGGTTGTATGCAACGGTAATTCGTGTGGTCTATTTTTGGCTCATCTGATTAGGTTTGACAACTTTGACTTCACTTTTTAATTCACTGCATAATTGAAAACACATAATTTCTTTGGTGTACTTAAATTTAAAGTAATTGCTACCATTTTTTATAAATATGGGTCGCGGAAAATCTTTAACAGATTTTGAAAAAGGTCAAATTAAAGGTTATATTAAATCTGGCCTAAAATATAATGAAATAGGAACGAAAATTGGTCGAGCCAAAACTTGGTAAGAAATTTTCTTCGTAATGAAGCAGATTAAAAGGAGGAAAAAAATATGCTACAACGGCTTTAGAGAGGCGACCAATCCTTCGAACTGCTTCGAATTAAAACCTCTCTGACAGTAAAATCAGGGATGAAGGCGGTTTAAATGCTAGTTTGGCAACGGTAAAACGAGTTATTCGAAGTGCTAAACACTAAAATAAAATAAAAACCTCCTCTTAATAATGCACGAAAGGAAACACGACTTCGATTTGCGCGGGATGACATGACTTGGAACAAGCAGTGAAAGGCTGTGGTCTTCTCCGACGAAAACAAGTACAATCTCGACGGACCGGATGGCTATAACTATTATTTTCACGATATGCGAAAAGAGAAATGGAGGCGTAATGGTTTGGGGAGCTATATCGCTTTATGGAACTTGTGAGCTGCAGTTTGTTTCATCAAAGATGAATGCGAATGTCTACAAATCTGTGCTCCAGTTTTTACGACATTTTTGGACCTATTCAATGGACATACCAAGAAGACAACGCCCCTATCCATACAGCCCGTGTGACAAAACAGTGGATTAAGGACCAAAATGTCAACTTACTCGAGTGGCCGCCATTTGGGGATTTTTATCCAGTGGAGTATATGAAGGGGAAAGACAATTTCAAGTCTCGGCGACCCTGGTTGAAGCGATTAAAAAGCTTTGTCAACTATTTTACTGATTGTGAGTGAAATTGTAAAATATTATGGTTCCTTATCAACTCGAACGTTTGAAATAATTAAGAATAAGGGTGGTCATACCAAATATTAAATAATGCAGAAATAGTGTCTTTTATTATTTAAATTACCAAGTGCCATGAAATATTGCTGTGAATAACTTTTATACCCTTGCAAAAAGGGTATATTAATTTTGGTCAGAAGTGTGCAACGCATAGAACGAAGCATCTCAGACCATATAAAGTATATATATTCTTGATCAGCACGACGAGACGAGTTCAAATAGTCATGTCCGTCCGTCTGGATCAACGCGAACTCATTCGAGACCGTAAGAGCTACAGAGCTGAATTTTGCACGTAGGCTAGTATATACTGGAGGCGTTGTATATCTCGGATTCAGCCGGATCGGACCGCTATATCATATAGCTCCCTTACAAACGTCAAAGTCACGAACAGTGACTTTTCTCAATAACTTCGTTATTTTATCAGCAATTGTCATATTAATTGGTATTGATCAGTTTTGTGTTCTTGTTAATAATTGCGCCAAATTTGATCAAATTTGATCAAGATCATATAGCAAAGTCACGAACAGTGACTTTCTTAATAACTTCAATAATTTTATAGCTATTGTCATAAAAGTTGGTATTTGTCAGTTTTGTGTTCTTATTAATAATTGTGCCAAATATGATTAAGATCGGGTGACTATATCATATACCTCCCATAGGAACGACCGGTCGAATACAGTGACTTTTGTCAACAACTTCGTTACTTTTAATGCTTTCAAATTAAACATTTGATAGTTAAATATGCCTGTTAGTGACTGTGCCGAATTTGGTATAGATCGAACAACTATATCATATACATAGCTCCCATAGAAACGATCGGTGGAAAACAGTGACTTTCATCAAAAAGTTCGTTAAATCCTATGCTAAGATTGAAGGCCGTTCTTTCGCAAACATTAGACTTTTGGATAAAACGTTTTAACACTTTGATGGCTATTGGTAAGGAAAGAGTAAGTTGCTAGGCTATACAAACTTCGACGCGGTTGAAGTTAACCCCGGCCCTCTGGTTTTTTATAGTTTTGTTGGTCAAACTTATTCACTTGAGCCAAAAAAGTGTAGATTTTCAGTTATGTTTTTGAAAATATCATAATGTATCCTATTTAATTTCTGAAAATATATATATTATTAGCGATGGCAATAGATTTATTTTTGTTGCGCAGCTAGTGCGTCTGTTCATTTGTCTTGTTGCCGGAAGAAGAAAAATGGCCATAGGCCGCATATAAATATTTTTCCTGGGCAACTTAATACTAACAATCGATACTTAAAGATACTGACTTACTACTAACAATCGATACTTATAATACTGATTTACTACTAACAATCGATACTTAAAATACGGGTGTCGATATAAGTGTGAACATTTCACAGACTTCCAAAATAAATGACATCTTACAACTCAATCTTGATCAGGGGCTGCCCATAGCTTTAATTTGGAGGCTTCTAGTACCCCATCATACGGCAGTTGGGTGACCTGGGAGCCCTACCTCTGAGGCATCGACCTACTCCGTCCTGTCACCCAATCGTTCGGTTAGTTCATCCACTATCACGCCCCGTTGTTCAACTCCGAATAGGAGTACGGAAGCGGCAAATTTTGTTGTGGAGTGGACGGAGTTGTTCAATGCGAACTCTATGTTCGGCAGTTGTTGGACCCAATCCGCGGGGTCCACGGGTTCCGTCAGTTTACCCAACATGGGACCCAAAACCCGGTTAACACGCTCGACTTGGCCGTTGGCCCGGGGTGAGGCAGTGGCATTTTGCACATGAATTATATTTTCGGATCTCAGAAATTCTCCAAATTTGGAGGAAGTAAAGCAGGTACCTCGGTCGCTGATAATTCGTCGGGGTCTACTGTAATTTGCAAAGTACTGAGTCTTTAACGTCTGACAGACTTCACGCGAATTAGTAGTGGCGGCAGGATACAGCTTGACAAATTTGGTGAACGCTTCAATGACCACCAGGAGATACTTCTTTTTTAGAGCGTTTGGACGGAAGGGGACCTAGATGATCAATATGAATGGTATCAAACGGAAGGGGCACTTTCGGAATACTATGTAGCGTGACACGGTTGTCCGAAGCGTACGCTGAGTAGTAGATACACTTGAGGCAATTTTTAATGTAATTTTTAACATAAGACTTCATACACGGGAACCAGTAATGCTTCTTGATCTGTGTGCAACGCTTCTCCGTGGCCATATGGCCAAGCTTCTCGTGCACTACTCGTATGACATGATTTATCATTTCGGAAGGGACATAAAGTTGGGGTACACTCGTCGAGGAAAGGCGGTACACTACTCCGTCTTGTAGTTTGAAGTCTGCTATTTCGTATTTCTCTAAATCATCTCGGAGTTTAACAATCTCAGGGTCACGATTCTGGGTTGGCTGCAGTTGGAAGTCGAGGTTTAAATCGTCAACGTAGGCGGCAGTTTCTATTCTGCTTAGGGCATCGGCATGGGGCATACTAACCCCCAGCGGTGTACAATCGTATAGTTGTAATTTTCTAACAGCAGGGCCCATCGAGCGATCTTAGCGGAATGTCCCCCGTTTCTCAGTGTCAACGCCAGGGAATTACAATCAGTCACGATTTTGAACGGGATGAACTTAAGATACGTCTCCAAACGATTTAAAGCATACACGATAGCTAACGTTTCTAGTTCATAACTGTGTAGTTTCGATTCGGCGGCGGAGGCCATGTTAGAGAAATAGAAAACTGGGTGCAATTTACCGTCGGTTTGTTTCTGAAGGAGCACTGCTCCAAAACCAGTTGAGCTAGCATCACAGTGTAACTCTGTTTCAAACTTCGCGTTGTAGATAGATAACACGGGGGATTCGATCAGTTTCGACTTCAGGGTTCGGAAAGATTCGAGGCATTCTTTGGAGAACACGTAAAGGGGTATTTTTCCTTAACAATCGTGACAACGGACACGCAATCTTGGCAAAACCAGGTACAAATCGGCGGAAGTATAAGAACAGGCCAGGCAGCGATCTAATTCCTTGCAATTCCCTGGGACGGGCAAATCCCGTATCGCCTGAAGATGAGCTGGTTTAGGCGTGATACCGGCAGAATTGGCTAAGTAACCCAAATACTCTAGTTCCCTATACAAAAACGACATTTAGTCATCTTCAGGCATAGCCAGTTCACTCTTGACGTATACAGTATTTCCTTTAGCACCTCTAGATGGGTTTCGAAATCATGCGATGCGACTAGAATATCTTCCATATATGTATATGGTGAGCAGACCTTGGTTTATGAATTTCTTAAGGACAGAATAAACGAATCTAGCGAACACGGAAGGGCCATTACAAAGTCCGAAGGGCATGCGTACATATTCAAACTGGCCATCAGGGGTTACAAAGGCAGTATATTTGATTGAGTCTGGATGCATTTTCACATGGTGGAACCCGTTCTTCACGTCCAATACAGTGAAGAATGATTTACCACCCAAATGTTCAATGCAATCATCTAGCAGAGGGATCGGAAAATGATCTCGAACTGTAATTTTTGTTCAACGGCCGGTAATCTATACACTTTCTCATGGTGTTGTCCTTTTTACGTACAGGGACAATCGCGGCGGCGTAAGGGGGAATTACTGTGGCGAATAATGCCAGCTTCGAAGAGATTATCACAGATCTCACGCACCTCGATGCGTTCATGGTGCGACAGACGGCGGGGGGCGGCAGAAAATCGCAGTTTGGCTAGTCAATTCTATTTTCATTTCATAGTTCAAGGGCTTAACTTAATCTGGGTAAACCTGTACATATGCAGTGGAAATAATAGATTTCAAGTCTGCGATTTGCTCTTCCCGTAACTCTATGTCAAACTCTAAATCATTGACAGCGGGGACCTCAATGGCATTTATGGCCATAAGTGCATCATTGAGTTTCTGGAGGTACAGCAGAAGTTTTAAAAAGGGGAGAATTCGGCAGATACAATCTCATACTGCCGTGCGTATCGCTATCTCTTCCCTCAATATGTCAAAGGACTTTAGAACAGCAGTGAGTTTCATATTTACAAATTCATAAGTAATATAGATTCTTTTTCATATTCCATTTTTTCCAATTTACAAAGTCTAATATTAATTCTACATAGGAGATCTCTGCCTATAATCAACGGCAGTTCGGTTGCTTTGTTGGGCAAAAGACGGCAGTTGGGGGGACTTCAGCCTCACGGATAAAACTCTTCGGACTGCCCGAGTCGAGAAGGGAAAACATTTATTTATTTACTTATTTATTTACGTCAACTATGTCAGCAGTCGATGAAAAAGCTTAAGCTAAAATACAGATAATAATTAATTCATGAAGGTAGCTTAGCTTTTGCACAACATCCCCGACCCGATGGAGGTGTTTTATTTGCAACAAGGTGCCAGCTATGCCCCGATTCACAGCTAATGTGGTCAGGGATGAGTTGCAGCCAATCCAATATCCAGCCCAGAATACTTTCAGTGGTTGCGCTGTAGATAATTAAAAAGTATAGCGCGAAGAGAAGTGACAGATAGATGAGGAGAAATAAGGTGAGAAAGGTTGTTAAAAGATTGGCAAAAAACACGAAGAGGTTCGTGAAGAGAGTAGTTAGTCAGACATCTACTAAGGTGAAGAGGAAAAAAGTTTCTGGTCCGACGTGAGGGAACACAAAAATATAGCGTATCTAGTAAATTGGTAGAAATGACTTCGCCGTTGACTACTTTATGTAGAAAGAGAATGCCAAATACGAGCCTACGGTTGTAAAGTGAAGGAAGATTAATAAGAAGAAGTCTGTCTGAATAAGAAGGTAGGCGAAGATTCGGGTCCCAATTAAGACCGCGTAACACAAACTTAAGGAATTGCTTCTGTACCGATTCAATACTACGCTGGTGAACATCATATTGAGGGTTCCACACTGGTGAGCAATATTCTAGAGTAGGGCGGACTAACGAAGTGTATAAAACCATCGTCACATATGGATCATCAAATTCTTTGGTCCAACGTTTAATGAAGCCAAGAAGACTGCATGCGCTATTAACAATTAAAGATATATGAATATTAAAAAAAGTTTTGGGTCAAACATAACGCCTAAGGCTTTAAATGGTGGTACACAATCTAACAGAACAGACTTAATAGGGTAATGAGCTAGGAACGGCGACAAACGACTGAAAGTCATAAAAAAGAGCATTTAGAGGCATTAAGGTGTAATTTATTAACGTGACACCAAACACAGAACGCATCGAGATCTGATTGCAAGTACTGTTGGAAAGAAGGATCATTATATGAATAACAAATCTTGACGTCATCCGCAAACATGAGCTCGAGTGAATGAGGCAAGGCCAAAGGCAAATCGTTTATAAACAAGGTAAATAACAGTGGGCCCAGATGACTGCCTTGGGGGACACCTGACGTAACTCGAACAGTTTTAGATATCGAGGAACGAAAAGGCACCTTTTGGGTTAAGATACGACTTTGACCAAGCCAATAGTTTCGGGGAAAAACCCATGATGTTAAGTTTCATGAGAAGCATAGAATGATCAACCGTATCGAAAGCCTTACTAAAGTCAGTATAAATAACATCAGTTTGACATTTTTTACGGAAGCCATGGTGTACAAGGGTAGTCAATTCTAAAAAGGTTGGTAAGCGACGAACGACCTTTCATGAAGCCATGCTGACAAGCAGAAACAGTGGATCTGGATAGGTGTTGAAGGGAAGACGTAATAATTTTCTCAAACTGCTTAGGTATTGCCGAAAGTTTGGCAATGCCACGGTAGTTAGAAATATCCAATTTGTTACCGTTTTTAAAAAGCGGAATAATAAAAGACTCCTTCCGAATATCAGGGAAGCGGCAAGTCTCACTCAATATAAGGAAGAACCGAGATAAAGGCTTAGATAGGGAAATCGAACACATTTTAAGGATGCAACTAGGTATATTATCAGGCCCGGGTACGAAGGAAGACGTCGTAGATGACAAGCTAGAGATAATACAGTCTTCAGTAATATTAGGAAAAAACATACAATTTAAATGTGGAATTGTGAAGGGGAAAGGTGTGGGATCCGAAGCAGTAGTGGAATAAGTCGACTGAAAGAATTTAGCAAACAGATCTGCAATATCTGAATCACTATTAGAAGTCTGGTCATTAAGTCTGAAGGTGGAAGGTAGTAAATTAGAGCGTCTTTTGGAATTAACAAAGTTATAAAAAGTTATACAAAGTTATATAAAGTTATATCTTTTGGGGTTCTTATAAAATTCAACCTTACAGCGAACGATATAATTATTGTAGCATTGAGTATTTAAAAGACAAAATTGAGATTTGGCTACACAATAATTTGCATAGTCAAGTCGCGAACTAGTTTTTTTAAATCTTTTAAAATATCTCGATTTAATGTTACGGAGATTAGAGAGCCTACGTGTGAACCAGACTGGCGCACTGGAGACGGTAGAGACATTCACATAAGGAACGCATTTATCAATTAGAGAATTAAGAGCAGAGTAGAAAAAATTTACTGCACAATCTATATCACAGCACTCAAATAGAAATGACCAATCAAAATAGAAAATAAGGCTGTTAAGCAGATTGAAATTTGTTTTACGAAAACATCTACTACGAGAATTTGAGATGCTATTGAATGAATTATTAACGGAATTGTAAGAAATAGTAATTTCAATGGTAGGGTGATAAGTATCTTCAGGCTTCACTAGGGGCTGAGTTTGTGATACAGCACTAACAGTGGTATCAGAGACAAAAACAAGATCGAGGATTCTTTTAGAAGAGTTAAGAAAAGAATTCAACTGATATAGCGGACATTCATGTAGGCTATCCAGAAAAACATGTTGAGATGAAGGAACTAAGAAAGATAGATTATCATCAGCAAGCCAAGAAACATTAGGCAAGTTAAAATCACCTAAAGCTATAAAAAATCACGATCTTTAAGACGACTAAAAATAGTTCGCAAAGCATCAGCATGGTCCATGTAGATCATGATATCAGAAGTTGGAGGAATATATGAACAAGAGATATATAAGCTAAAGTTAAAACATGTAACTTCGACGCAAATAAACTCAACACATAAGGGGAGATCAATCGGCACAACACTTGAACACAGATTCGAGTTGACAGCAATGAGTACTCCACCGCCACGTCGACCAACACGACCAAGCCTATAAGAAATAAAGTTATTAGAAAGAATTTCATTATCCAAAACAGAGGAATTAAGCCAAGTTTCAGAGAAAGCTAATTTGTCAGCCGAAAAGGTTAAGCTATCACAGAATAATTTAGAGAGCTTGGTAAGAAGTCCTCTTACATTTTGATAGTGAATGCAAAGACTAGACGTTATTAGTTTTTTGAAGCAGAAGATACATTGGGAAGGTGGACTGGCAAAGGGCGGAAGCGCTTATTGGGCGCAAATTCGTGTACAACTAGGCCCTCTGGCCAAAAGTTAGGGTCAACCATAGCTGAGAAATACTCATTTGGTACAGTAATTTTAAAAGAGGAGATTTCGCGAGGCCTAGAAAACTTAAACTTTTGAAATAAAACCTTAGCAGGGCATATATTACCAATGTAAGCTGCCACAGACGATTCAAAAGTATCTGGAGCAAGCCTAGAGATAAATAATTGTTTACGATGAGGCACTACAGTTAGTGGAGGCGGAGGAGCATTGGGATACGCAAGTGATTGAAAGCCAGCATTGTCCACTAATTGATCAGAGTTCCCGTGAGGGATAGATTGAGGTACACCAGGGCTTGTAGTGGGTACATCAATCTGAAAAGAGGAGCATAAAGAGGGACAAGAAGATGGTGTAGGCGAAAGTAAAATTGGAGAAGATGTAATAGAGAGTAGTTAGTCAGACATCTACTAAGGTGAAGAGGAAAAAAGTTTCTGTTTCGACGTGAGGGAACACAAAAATATAGCGTATCTAGTAAATTGGTAGAAATGACTTCGCCGTTGACTACTTTATGTAGAAAGAGAATGCCAAATACGAGCCTACGGTTGTAAAGTGAAGGAAGATTAATAAGAAGAAGTCTGTCTGAATAAGAAGGTAGGCGAAGATTCGGGTCCCAATTAAGACCGCGTAACGCAAACTTAAGAAATTGCTTCTGTACCGATTCAATACTACGCTGGTGAACATCATATTGAGGGTTCCACACTGGTGAGCAATATTCTAGAGTAGGGCGAACTAACGAAGTGTATAAAACCTTTGTCACATATGGATCATCAAATTCTTTGGCCCAACGTTTAATGAAGCCAAGAAGACTGCATGCTCTATTAACAATTGAAGATATATGAATATTAAAAGAAAGTTTTGGGTCAAACATAACGCCTAAGTCTTTAAATGATGGTACACAATCTAACAGAACAGACTTAATAGAGTAATGAGCTAGGAACGGCGACAAACGACTGAAAGTCATAAAAGAGCATTTAGAGGCATTAAGGTGTAATTTATTAACGTGACACCAAACTCAGAACGCATCGAGATCTGATTGCAAGTACTGTTGGAAAGAAGGATCATTATATGAATAACAAATCTTGACGTCATCCGCAAACATGAGCTCGCGTGAATGAGCCAAGGCCAAAGGCAAATCGTTTATAAACAAGGTAAATAACAGTGGGCCCAGATGACTGCCTTGGGGGACACCTGACGTAACTCGAACAATTTTAGATATCGAGGAACGAAAAGGCACCTTTTGGGTTCTGCCAATAAGATACGACTTTGACCAAGCCAATAGTTTCGGGGAAAACCCCATGATGTTAAGTGTCATGAGAAGCATAGAATGGTCAACCGTATCGAAAGCCTTACTAAAGTCAGTATAAATAACATCAGTTTGACATTTTTTACGGAAGCCATGGTGTACAAGGGTAGTCAATTCTAAAAGGTTGGTAAGCGACGAACGACCTTTCATGAAGCCATGCTGACAAGCAGAAATAGTGGATCTGGATAGGTGTTGAAGGGAAGACGTAATAATTTTCTCAAACTGCTTAGGTAGTTAGAAATATCCAATTTGTTACCCTTTTTAAAAAGCGGAATAATAAAAGACTCCTTCCAAATATCAGGGAAGCGACAAGTCTCACTCAATATAAAGAATAACCGAGATAAAGGCTTAGATAGGGAAATCGAACACATTTTAAGGATGCAACTAGGTATATTATCAGGCCCGGGTACGAAGGAAGACGTCGTAGATGACAAGCTAGAGATAATACAGTCTTCAGTAATATTAGGAAAAAACATACAATTTAAATGTGGAATTGTGAAGGGGAAAGGTGTGGGATCCGAAGCAGGTAGTGGAATAAGTCGACTGAAAGAATTTAGCAAACAGATCTGCAATATCTGAATCACTATTAGAAGTCTGGTCATTAAGTCTGAAGGTGGAAGGTAGTAAATTAGAGCGTCTTTTGGAATTAACAAAGTTATAAAAAGTTATACAAAGTTATATAAAGTTATATCTGTTTGTTATCTGCCAAGTGGAGGTAAACCAACCAATGGGTAAGGAAAAATAAGTCTTCTCCTCTTCGAATTCCATAAAGAAGTCATTTTTATATTTCGGTATCATGAGTTAGAAGCTCTTCATGAGCCATGTAACAGAAGCTTTTAGAACATGTTAATGTAAATACAGTGGTAGAAATTCCAATAATCTTAAACAAATAATATAAGAAATTTTAAGATATACAAATCTAAGTTAACGATGACGTCTCCTCCAACATACTCCCCCATTGAAGGATGAAGTGTGACTCCTTCAATTTACATAAACGTCATCTCTCAAAGGCAATGGAGCAAGTTTGCAGATTGGGCGACGAATTATTCCTTTCTTGGTGCGAACATCGGCTACTCTGACCCTTCCATCTGCTCCAAGTATGGCTTCGACCACACGACCAGTGATCCAGCATTGCGGTGGAAGATTGTCTTCATGGATGAGAACTAATTGATCCCTTGCGATGTTGTTTTCGGGATGCAACCACTTAGAGCGTTCTTGTAATTGATGGACATAGTCGCGCTTCCAGAGTTCCCAAAAGCGTTGCTTGAGATAGGTCACCCTTTGCCAACGGGATAGATAAGAAAGTTTTGAGTCATTTACTACCGGTTCAGGGATCGCTTGCAGTGAACATCCGATCAATAAGTGACCGGGCGTCAGGGCCTCTCCGTCATTGGGATCATCGCTGTGAATGGATATTGGACGGGAATTCAATATCGCCTCCACTTCAATTGCAATCGATTGAAGCTCTTCGTACGTTAAATGAGAAGAGGTCAAATTTTTGATGAGCAGAGTCTTCATTGACTTTACTGCGGCTTCCCATAAGCCTCCAAAATGGGGAGCACGCGGTGGAATGAAGATGAATTCAAAGCCTGCATTTCGGCCAAATTCCTCCAGATTTTTTGCATTGAGTTCTGAACAGAATTGCCGTTTGAAGCCTTCAAGTTGCGAACATGCTCCGACAAAGTTGGTGGCATTGTCACAATAAATCCTTTTGGGTATACCACGTCGTCCGATGAATCGCTTCAAACAGAGAATAAAATTATTAGCAGAGAGGTCTGAGATTAGTTCTGTATGAATAGCTTTTGAAGAAAAGCAAACAAATATGGCCAAATATGTTTTGTAAGGAACTTTGCTTCGAATGCGGTACGAAGTAAGGAATGGTCCACATAGATCCACTCCGCATATCAGAAACGGGCGTTCGGCCAGGAGACGGTCAGCTGGGAGGTTACCCATGATTTGTCGCATTAATACTGGTTTGTAATGATAGCAATGTGTGCAACTTCGAACAACCTTTCGGACCAATTCGCGAGCATTTACAATCCATACTGTTAGGCGCAGAATCGCTATCAGAACCTTAGCTCCCGCGTGAAGGTTTCGCAAGTGTAGATCTTTAATATATTTATAAGTGAAATGATGAGTCTTTGGAAGCAATAATGGCATTCTTGCGTCCAATGGTATGTCAGCCATTGCTAGACGGCCTCCAACACGGATAAGTCGAATAGTTTGAGAACCTATCTGTTCATTTGAGATGAATGGATTTAATTTTTGAAGCTCCGGCTTCAGACTTCGTCCTGCTTGTAAGTCCTTTAGTTCTTTCGCAAACACATCACTCTGAATGGAAGAGATTATATAATTAAAAGCCAATTTAAATTCTTCTACTGAAATGCTTTTTGTAGCATTAATCGTATTATTGCGGTTGATAGGAACTCGGTTGAAGACTCGTAAAACGTATGCTAAGACTCTCACAATCATACGAAACGATGATAGTCTACTAATGATCTGCTCAACTATGCTCTTTTCTTTATAACTAGTGCTACATTTCAATACAAGGGTGTTTCGCAATTCTAATTCTTTGGGCTCGAAATCTGTCTTTGTTTCAGATTTCGGCCAATGTAATGCATCAAATGTTAAGAACTTTGGTCCATGAAACCAAATTGTCTGCATCAAATCGCGCGCTGCACAGCCACGTGAAACAATGTCGGCTGGATTATCCTTTCCAGGCACGTGACTCCAAATAATATCCTGCGATTGAGTTTGTATGGTTGATACGCGATTGGCAATAAAGCATTTTAGAGTTGATGGGTGCATTTTAATCCAATGAAGAACGACAGTTGAATCTGTCCAAAAATATGTTTTGCTGACAAGACAATTTAATTTGTGTTTGATTTTAGTCCATGTTTGGCAAAGTAAAACGGAAGCACAAAGCTCTAAACGAGGTATGCTTTGTGATTGAGTGGGCGCAACTCTCGATCTCGAAATGATCAATGAAGTTACATATTTTCCGTTGTCCAATACCCTTGCGTATATGCAACATCCATACGCTCGATTTGAAGCATCCGAAAATCCATGAATTTCACACTTATTTTTTGGTGATGTGTTGACAAATCGATTTACGCGAACCATGTCAAGATTAGATAAATCAGCTTCAAGTTGTTGCCATCTAGTCCTTAGGATCTCTGGCAACGGGTCGTCCCAGTCCAAACGCTCGATCCACAAGTCTTGGATCAAAATTTTGTAGCGTACTACGACTGGAGCTAATAATCCTATCAGATCATAGAGCCTGGCCATGATCGATACTATTTTTCGCTTTGTTGGTATTGCAGTTAATGGAAGATCAAATCGAAATAATATAAGATCTTCAGTTGGCAGCCACGACATGCCAAGAGCCTTGGTGACATCACTATTGTCAATATTGAGATTATATTCATAATCTGTTGGTGCCCCACTAAAATTCCACTTTGTCAATTCTAAGCCTGCCTTGGAGAGCAATTTGGTAACTTCATTCGTCTTAGCCTTGAGTTCTTCGATTGAGTCAGCTCCATAAAGTAGATCGTCGACGTACATATCCTCAGCTAATACCACAGATCCAATTGGAAACAACTCCTTATACGTCTCTGATAAAAACTTTAAGGACCTGATTGCGAGAAATGGAGCGCACGACATCCCATAAGTAACAGTATTCAATTGATATAATTGAATAGGTTCTTGCGGTGACTTTCTCCACAAGATTTGTTGGAAACGTCTATCCTCTGGTGCGACGAGAAATTGTCTGTACATTTTTGTTATGTCAGCTGTAATGGCATGGCGATACAAACGAAACGAGAGTAATGTTAGGATCAGATCTTGTTGAATAGTAGGACCAACCATGAGAATATCATTTAATGATATCCTGCGATTGAGTTTGTATGGTTGATACGCGATTGGCAATAAAGCATTTTAGAGTTGATGGGTGCATTTTAATCCAATGAAGAACGACAGTTGAATCTGTCCAAAAATATGTTTTGCTGACAAGACAATTTAATTTGTGTTTGATTTTAGTCCATGTTTGGCAAAGTAAAACGGAAGCACAAAGCTCTAAACGAGGTATGCTTTGTGATTGAGTGGGCGCAACTCTCGATCTCGAAATGATCAATGAAGTTACATATTTTCCGTTGTCCAATACCCTTGCGTATATGCAACATCCATACGCTCGATTTGAAGCATCCGAAAATCCATGAATTTCACACTTATTTTTTGGTGATGTGTTGACAAATCGATTTACGCGAACCATGTCAAGATTAGATAAATCAGCTTCAAGTTGTTGCCATCTAGTCCTTAGGATCTCTGGCAACGGGTCGTCCCAGTCCAAACGCTCGATCCACAAGTCTTGGATCAAAATTTTGTAGCGTACTACGACTGGAGCTAATAATCCTATCAGATCATAGAGCCTGGCCATGATCGATACTATTTTTCGCTTTGTTGGTATTGCAGTTAATGGAAGATCAAATCGAAATAATATAAGATCTTCAGTTGGCAGCCACGACATGCCAAGAGCCTTGGTGACATCACTATTGTCAATATTGAGATTATATTCATAATCTGTTGGTGCCCCACTAAAATTCCACTTTGTCAATTCTAAGCCTGCCTTGGAGAGCAATTTGGTAACTTCATTCGTCTTAGCCTTGAGTTCTTCGATTGAGTCAGCTCCATAAAGTAGATCGTCGACGTACATATCCTCAGCTAATACCACAGATCCAATTGGAAACAACTCCTTATACGTCTCTGATAAAAACTTTAAGGACCTGATTGCGAGAAATGGAGCGCACGACATCCCATAAGTAACAGTATTCAATTGATATAATTGAATAGGTTCCTGCGGTGACTTTCTCCACAAGATTTGTTGGAAACGTCTATCCTCTGGTGCGACGAGAAATTGTCTGTACATTTTTGTTATGTCAGCTGTAATGGCATGGCGATACAAACGAAACGAGAGTAATGTTAGGATCAGATCTTGTTGAATAGTAGGACCAACCATGAGAATATCATTTAATGATATATTTGATGATGATTTAGACGAAGCGTCAAATACTACTCGAAGTTTAGTTGATGAGCTCTGCGGTCTAAGGACACAATGGTGAGGAATAATGTAATGATTTCCCGATTGCAAATTGTCTAACGAAGCTACCTCCATGTGATTCAACTTAAGATATTCATCTAAAAATTCGCTGTACATTTCCTTTAGTTGGTGTTGAGATGCAAGCCGTCTTTCGAGTTGAAGAAAACGTCTTTTTGCACAGGACAACGAGTCTCCAAGTTTCTCAGGCGATTCCTTGAACGGCAACCGAACCTGTATGCGCCCTGATTCCAAGAATTGTGTGTGCACCTGAAAGTGAGCTTCACATGCTTGTTCTTCTGAGGTTAACGAAATATCTTTATTTTGAATTCCAAGTAGTTCATCCATTTTCCAAAACCTTTGTAATAATATGTTAAGGTCTTGCTGTTGCGTTAAATTACAAGTGTAGTGTTGAGTTGATTGAGGCTCAGCAATCTTGCCACCGACGATCCAGCCTAATGCAGTTTCCACTAGATGAGGAAGACCAATTCCTAAACTAATTTTACCCGTTTTAAGTAGATCAAAAAACTCCTTTACGCTAAGCAATAAATCTACCTTTCCGGGCTTATAAAAGAATGGGTCGGCTAACTCAACTTCTTTGGGAATGGCCCAATTTGACACATCTAGTCTTTTCTCAGGTTGAGGTAGAGATATAGATTTAGTCACGATAAACTCCATATTCCATTCATCAGGAGATATTCTTGAACGAATTTTGGTAGATACGGAATGTTTCATATGTGTACGTATTTCACCGATTCCAGCAATCTCATAATGATCGTAACGAAACGGAAGCTGAAGCCTTTTGGCTAATTCTTCAGTTATAAAGGTAAGCTCAGAGCACGAATCAAGTAATGCTCTTGCGAGCTGAAACCCACCAAGTTTGTCTTGAATAAGAACAATGGCTGTTGGAAGTAATCCCCGCCGAGCGTGGCGAGTCAACATTGATGTTGCAAATGTTTTACTTTCGTTATGTGTATTATGACTGATTTGTTGCGATTGATGATGAATAGAAGGTTCATCTGGTTGATAATTTCCCTGGACATTTGAATCCTTATGCATGTTTGTGTGATGTAAACCTCCACAATGTCGACATCTATTCAATGAAGGACATTTTGAGGCTGGATGACCCTTATTGAGGCAATTCAAGCAAAGTGACGCTGTTTTAACAATCTTAAATCGCTCAATAAACGGTAGCGAAATAAAAACTGGACAGAATGCTAACCTGTGCTCAGTCGACTGACATTGAATGCATCTACTTTGGGCTGCAACAAATACTTTTGAAGTACTATGAATTTTGTCTCTGACGGGTCTTTCCTCTTGTCGGTTTCGCAGATACCCTTCCAAATACTGACAGTGTCGACTGAGAATTTGATAACAGTCGGCCCAGTCTGGCAATTTATCGTATTCTTGAACCCGATCGTATGCTTGTTTGGATTCAAGATCAATTTTTGACATAACAATATGAATAAGTACTGCGTTTAATACATCAGCTTCAGACCCAAGAGACAACAATGATCCGCGGAGAGCTGAAACCGTATCCAAAATTGTACGTAGGGTAACAGCGTCTGCCTTTTTCATGCTAGCAATGTTAAATAAACTTGAAATATGTTCTACGAAAATAAGAACTTTTTTGTCATATCGCTCGTTGAGGCGCTCTAGGGCCTTGGGATAATTTTCGTCTGAGACTTGAAATGGCGAGACTACGCTTAGAGCTTGGCCAGATAGACAACTTATTAGATAGTTAAATTTGTCTACATTGGACAATGAGTTATCTTCATGTACCATATTTGTAAATGAAGTAATAAATTTTTGAATTCCCCATATTTGCCGTCGAATTTAGGTAATTTGAGGGATGGAAGCCGATTATGATGTCCACCATGATAAGTCGATGAGTTAAAGAAACTAAGTTCTTCTGGCTTTTCCTTCTTACTTGCGCCGATGCGCCGTAATATGATCGCCTTTGTTTCTATAAAAAGATTTTCTATCTCTGCCCGACTCGCGTCTGCAGGATCTAGCTTCTCAATATTGGTTAGAACTTGTAATGCCTGTTTAAAATACGACTCAACAATTTGAGACTGACACTCTAATATAATAGGGTCATTTTCAAGATCGATTCTAGCTCTTAAACTTTGAATATTAGATTGTAGTTGATTCCGTTGTTGTCTAAGAGGTAGAAGCTGCGTTTCAACTGGTGGAGACATTTTGGGCCTCCGCTGTGCTTTATACTTAGCACGTGTTAAAGCTTACGAGTGTTTTACATGTGAGTGTAAAGCATGCGAAAGCTTTACGATCGCTAATGAGTGGCAATTGAGTCACAATTTGAGTGGAAAATGATAATGTAAATTTGCACACTCAAGTTGACTTAGGTTATGATAGGGCTCCAATGTAAATGTCCCACGATGATATCTCTCGCAAAGGTCAATGATGAAGAAGTCCGATGACGACTATCTAAGATGATTATATAATAATCGAGAAGTCCAATGATGAATTTCCAAGATGATGATGTAAGCTGAAAAGTCCAATGATGACTGTCCAAGATGATGTAACGACGAATGCAATATAATTAACGAATAAACGACTTTAAATAGTTTTTAAGGTTTTATGTTGGGACTTGCGAAGTGCAATGTCCTGTCACGGTCGCCAATGTTTGATCTGCCAAGTTGCAGATGGTACAAAACTCCAATGCTCAATAGCATGTGGAGTGGAGTAAGGAAAAAATAAGTCTTCTCCTCTTCGAATTCCATAAAGAAGTCATTTTTATATTTCGGTATCATGAGTTAGAAGCTCTTCATGAGCCATGTAACAGAAGCTTTTAGAACATGTTAATGTAAATACAGTGGTAGAAATTCCAATAATCTTAAACAAATAATATAAGAAATTTTAAGATATACAAATCTAAGTTAACGATGACGTCTCCTCCAACAATATCTTTTGGGGTTCTTATAAAATTCAACCTTACAGCGAACGATATAATTATTGTAGCATTGAGTATTTAAAAGACAAAATTGAGATTTGGCTACACAATAATTTGCATAGTCAAGTCGCGAACCAGTTTTTTTAAATCTTTTTAAAATATCTCGATTTAATGTTACGGAGATTAGAGAGCCTACGTGTGAACCAGACTGGCGCACTGGAGACGGTAGAGACATTCACATAAGGAACGCATTTATCAATTAGAGAATTAAGAGCAGAGTAGAAAAAATTTACTGCACAATCTATATCACAGCACTCCAATAGAAATGACCAATCAAAATAGAAAATAAGGCTGTTAAGCAGATTGAAATTTGTTTTACGAAAACATCTACTACGAGAATTTGAGATGCTATTGAATGAATTATTAACGGAATTGTAAGAAATAGTAATTTCAATGGTAGGGTGATAAGTATCTTCAGTCTTCACTAGGGGCTGTGTTTGTGATACAGCACTAACAGTGGGATCAGAGACAAAAACAAGATCGAGGATTCTTTTAGAAGAGTTAAGAAAAGAATTCAACTGATATAGCGGACATTCAAGTAGGCTATCCAGAAAAACATGTTGAGATGAAGGAACTAAGAAAGATAGATTATCATCAGCAAGCCAAGAAACATTAGGCAAGTTAAAATCACCTAAAGCTATAAAAAAAAATCACGATCTTTAAGAAGACTAAAAATAGTTCGCAAAGCATCAGCATGGTGCATGTAGATCATGAAGTTTGTGGAATATATGAACAAGAGATATATAAGCTAAAGTTAGAACATGGAACTTCGACGCAAATAAACTCAACACATAAGGGGGAGATCAATCGGCACAACACTTGAACACAGATTCGAGTTGACAGCAATGAGTACTCCACCGCCACGTCGACCAACACGATCAAGCCTATAAGAAATAAAGTTATTAGAAAGAATTTCATTATCCAAAACAGAGAATTTAAGCCAAGTTTCGAGAAAGCTAATTTGTCAGCCGAAAAGGTTAAGCTATCACAGAATAATTTAGAGAGCTTGGTAAGAAGTCCTCTTACATTTTGATAGTGAATGCAAAGACTAGACGTTATTAGTTTTTTGAAGCAGAAGATACATTAGAAAGGTGGACAGGCAAAGGGCGGAAGCGCTTATTGGGCGCAAATTCGTGTACAACTAGGCCCTCTGGCCAAAAGTTAGGGTCAACCATAGCTGAGAAATACTCATTTGGTACAGTAATTTTAAAAGAGGAGATTTCGCGAGGCCTAGAAAACTTAAACTTTTGAATTAAAACCTTAGCAGGGCATATATTACCAATGTAAGCTGCCACAGACGATTCAAAAGTATCTGGAGCAAGCCTAGAGATAAATAATTGTTTACGATGAGGCACTACAGTTAGTGGAGGCGGAGGAGCATTGGGATACGCAAGTGATTGAAAGCCAGCATTGTCCACTAATTGATCAGAGTTCCCGTGAGGGATAGATTGAGGTACACCAGGGCTTGTAGTGAGTACATCAATCTGAAAAGAGGAGCATAAAGAGGGACAAGAAGATGGTGTAGGCGAAAGTAAAATTGGAGAAGATGTAATAGAGAGTAGTTAGTCAGACATCTACTAAGGTGAAGAGGAAAAAAAGTTTCTGGTTCGACGTGAGGGAACACAAAAATATAGCGTATCTAGTAAATTGGTAGAAATGACTTCGCCGTTGACTACTTTATGTAGAAAGAGAATGCCAAATACGAGCCTACGGTTGTAAAGTGAAGGAAGATTAATAAGAAGAAGTCTGTCTGAATAAGAAGGTAGGCGAAGATTCGGGTCCCAATTAAGACCGCGTAACGCAAACTTAAGAAATTGCTTCTGTACCGATTCAATACTACGCTGGTGAACATCATATTGAGGGTTCCACACTGGTGAGCAATATTCTAGAGTAGGGCGAACTAACGAAGTGTATAAAACCTTTGTCACATATGGATCATCAAATTCTTTGGCCCAACGTTTAATGAAGCCAAGAAGACTGCATGCTCTATTAACAATTGAAGATATATGAATATTAAAAAGAAAGTTTTGGGTCAAACATAACGCCTAAGTCTTTAAATGATGGTACACAATCTAACAGAACAGACTTAATAGAGAAATGAGCTAGGAACGGCGACAAACGACTGAAAGTCATAAAAGAGCATTTAGAGGCATTAAGGTGTAATTTATTAACGTGACACCAAACACAGAACGCATCGAGATCTGATTGCAAGTACTGTTGGAAAGAAGGATCATTATATGAATAACAAATCTTGACGTCATCCGCAAACATGAGCTCGCGTGAATGAGCCAAGGCCAAAGGCAAATCGTTTATAAACAAGGTAAATAACAGTGGGCCCAGATGACTGCCTTGGGGGACACCTGACGTAACTCGAAAGTTTTAGACATCGAGGAACGAAAAGGCACCTTTTGGGTTCTGCCAATAAGATACGACTTTGACCAAGCCAATAGTTTCGGGGAAAACCCCATGATGTTAAGTGTCATGAGAAGCATAGAATGATCAACCGTATCGAAAGCCTTACTAAAGTCAGTATAAATAACATCAGTTTGACATTTTTTACGGAAGCCATGGTGTACA
Source organism: Drosophila equinoxialis (assembly GCA_018150345.1). Taxonomy (NCBI): domain Eukaryota; kingdom Metazoa; phylum Arthropoda; class Insecta; order Diptera; family Drosophilidae; genus Drosophila; species Drosophila equinoxialis. Next base: position 52,707 of record JAECWI010000210.1, read on the forward strand.
AGGGTAGTCAATTCTAAAAAGGTTGGTAAGCGACGAAGGACCTTTCATGAAGCCATGCTGACAAGCAGAAATAGTGGATCTGGATAGGTGTTGAAGGGAAGACGTAATAATTTTCTCAAACTGCTTAGGTAGTTAGAAATATCCAATTTGTTACCCTTTTTAAAAAGCGGAATAATAAAAGACTCCTTCCAAATATCAGGGAAGCGACAAGTCTCACTCAATATAAAGAATAACCGAGATAAAGGCTTAGATAGGGAAATCGAACACATTTTAAGGATGCAACTAGGTATATTATCAGGCCCGGGTACGAAGGAAGACGTCGTAGATGACAAGCTAGAGATAATACAGTCTTCAGTAATATTAGGAAAAAACATACAATTTAAATGTGGAATTGTGAAGGGGAAAGGTGTGGGATCCGAAGCAGTAGTGGAATAAGTCGACTGAAAGAATTTAGTAAACAGATCTGCAATATCTGAATCACTATTAGAAGTCTGGTCATTAAGTCTGAAGGTGGAAGGTAGTAAATTAGAGCGTCTTTTGGAATTAACAAAGTTATAAAAAGTTATACAAAGTTATATAAAGTTATATCTTTTGGGGTTCTTATAAAATTCAACCTTACAGCGAACGATATAATTATTGTAGCATTGAGTATTTAAAAGACAAAATTGAGATTTGGCTACACAATAATTTGCATAGTCAAGTCGCGAACCAGTTTTTTTAAATCTTTTAAAATATCTCGATTTAATGTTACGGAGATTAGAGAGCCTACGTGTGAACCAGACTGGCGCACTGGAGTCGGTAGAGACATTCACATAAGGAACGCATTTATCAATTAGAGAATTAAGAGCAGAGTAGAAAAAATTTACTGCACAATCTATATCACAGCACTCAAATAGAAATGACCAATCAAAATAGAAAATAAGGCTGTTAAGCAGATTGAAATTTGTTTTACGAAAACATCTACTACGAGAATTTGAGATGCTATTGAATGAATTATTAACGGAATTGTAAGAAATAGTAATTTCAATGGTAGGGTGATAAGTATCTTCAGGCTTCACTAGGGGCTGAGTTTGTGATACAGCACTAACAGTGGTATCAGAGACAAAAACAAGATCGAGGATTCTTTTAGAAGAGTTAAGAAAAGAATTCAACTGATATAGCGGACATTCATGTAGGCTATCCAGAAAAACATGTTGAGATGAAGGAACTAAGAAAGATAGATTATCATCAGCAAGCCAAGAAACATTAGGCAAGTTAAAATCACCTAAAGCTATAAAAAAAATCACGATCTTTAAGAAGACTAAAAATAGTTCGCAAAGCATCAGCATGGTGCATGTAGATCATGAAGTTTGTGGAATATATGAACAAGAGATATACAAGCTAAAGTTAGAACATGGAACTTCGACGCAAATAAACTCAACACATAAGGGGAGATCAATCGGCACAACACTTGAACACAGATTCGAGTTGACAGCAATGAGTACTCCACCGCCACGTCGACCAACACGATCAAGCCTATAAGAAATAAAGTTATTAGAAAGAATTTCATTATCCAAAACAGAGAATTTAAGCCAAGTTTCAGAGAAAGCTAATTTGTCAGCCGAAAAGGTTAAGCTATCACAGAATAATTTAGAGAGCTTGGTAAGAAGTCCTCTTACATTTTGATAGTGAATGCAAAGACTAGACGTTATTAGTTTTTGAAGCAGAAGATACATTAGAAAGGTGGACAGGCAAAGGGCGGAAGCGCTTATTGGGCGCAAATTCGTGTACAACTAGGCCCTCTGGCCAAAAGTTAGGGTCAACCATAGCTGAGAAATACTCATTTGGTACAGTAATTTTAAAAGAGGAGATTTCGCGAGGCCTAGAAAACTTAAACTTTTGAATTAAAACCTTAGCAGGGCATATATTACCAATGTAAGCTGCCACAGACGATTCAAAAGTATCTGGAGCAAGCCTAGAGATAAATAATTGTTTACGATGAGGCACTAAAGTTAGTGGAGGCGGAGGAGCATTGGGATACGCAAGTGATTGAAAGCCAGCATTGTCCACTAATTGATCAGAGTTCCCGTGAGGGATAGATTGAGGTACACCAGGGCTTGTAGTGGGTACATCAATCTGAAAAGAGGAGCATAAAGAGGGACAAGAAGATGGTGTAGGCGAAAGTAAAATGGGAGAAGATGTAATAGAAAGTGCGGGCGACTGCTTATGAGGCAACTCAAGGGTACATTTCTTGGGCAATTCCTTAGAAGGTGGCCCAAACTTGAATTGCGACAATAAATGTATGCTAGAGTCACACTCATTAGACAACTATTTGGCCATTTTATTTAGACAAAGAAACTTTAAACGAAGATCCCTGTACATTCGCCTAAAATCAAGCTGCTGGTTGGCACAAGATGGGCAAGTCCAGCGCATTAGGCCAAGCTCAGGCTTAGACACAGACAAACCAGATAATTTGTTGTAATCACGGCCCTTGAGGCCAGCACATTTTAAGTGAATAAGATTATCGCAAAGCCAGCACGATATTGCTCTATACTGATCGTCAAAACGATCAGAATGCTTGCAATTGAGAACAACAAAACCACTAGCACTGATGGTATGATGGGGGCGATGAGGAGAGCAACAGCAGAAGCAATGACGAGAGAGAACAATAAGAAAAAATAAAAACAATTTAAATGCACCAAACACTAATCACGAAAAAAAAAAAAAAAAAAAATCTATTCAATTTGGCGAATTATGCAAATAAAACACAAGGGTTTCAAGCAAGCGACACCAGCGAAAACGAAAACAAACCAGGCACAATTAAAAATTGGGAGAAAACAATATATATTAATAAAACTCAGGAGCTAAGCAAAAACACGACCGTCACGTCAGAGAGCAGAAGCTTCTTCCGTTTATAATTAATTTTGGTTTATGTAGTTTCTTTACAAAATGTCCCAGCACACACGAAAATGTTTCGGGTTGGAAAAATACAATATCGGAAAAAAAGCACAGTGAAAGAACGGGTGTTCGGGTTAGATGCTCGTACTGGATTGAATATGACGATTTACTGGAGAACCCTTCGTCACCTTCCTCAGTATGACCGAATTATGTTTTTGGAAAAACCCCTACCCCTCACTCTCTGCTGTTCACCCGGTGGCGTCAACAACTATGTTCATCTCGATTTGGGTTGACTTTGTTTTAACCGGCTTATAGTTTTCAATTATATCTCGAACTTCAATTTTAGCTTTTTCACCCGCAGCTTGATTTATATTTATTTCGTCATTATTCGCGATTGATTCAATTTGCATTATATTCAATTCCGAAATCTCGATCTCATTCTCTACATATTTACGCACTGTTAGACCATAACGATTAAAAATTAATTCTGCAAGAAGGCAAATCTGTTCACCAATGATTATTTTAATATCCATACACTTCATCGGAACAACGTAAAAGTCAAGAACATAATAATCATTATCGATTTTAATTGATTTTTCGAAATGCCCAAGTGGTCTTATTTGATTCTCATCACGATCGCCGCCAAATCCAATAAGACTTACACTGCACGACAAAAGTTTTTGCTCACTTAGTTCTTTGAATAAGTCTTCGCGCATAACATTGTATTTGCTGCCTGTATCAAATAAAGCCGAACAATTTATATTCTCTATTAACACTGTTTTACTCGTAATTTTACTTTGACATTGTAAAGTATACGCATTCACTTTTTGTTCATCTTTTTGTTTAACTTGACTGCATTTACTGGCAATATGCCCAAATTGGTTACACTTAAAACATTTTCGACCTTTATCTTTATTGCTGCAATCACTTGCTATATGGCCTTTATGTCCACAACTATAACAGCTGACTTCTTTATTTTTGGATATTACGTTACTTGGCATCTTTTTAACAAAAATACTGCGGTCGACTGCTTTGGATTTTTCACAAATTGTTTCATATTTTCTTAGTGTTGATTTAAAATTCTTTAAGTCATTTGCACCGTAAAAACCGATTTATTAGTTTCACGATCATCTATCCCGTCGATTATATATTGAATTAGAGCTTGATCTTCGATTCTACCGCGCAATTGCAATGTCTTTCATTTTATAAAAATATTCTTGCATATTTTCACTTTTGTTTCGCTTTCTTTCGCTCAGTTGTTTATGTAATTCTTTGCTCGATACGGTCTGCCTAAATTCGCCTAATAGTGCATTTCTGAGTATTGACCACGAATTAATACCTCTTTCACTGAAAACACATAGCTTGGCATTGCCTCTGAGCGACTTCTTAGCAAAAACTAATTTTTGAAGGTCATTAAAGTCAAAAGAGCCTGATCCTCAAATTCTGAAAGCCATTCCTCAATTCCAATTGAGTTTGTTCCATCGAATGTTCTAATTGTGTCCTCTATGTCTCGAAAATTCATACCAAAACGCATAGAAATGTCACTATAACGTTTTTCGTCTCCACTGTTTCTCTTACATCTTTGTGAATTCTTTTTCTCTTTCTGTTCAACGTTTTCTTCTGCATCATTGCACACACTACTGTGAGCGGCACTTTCGTTACCCTCTTGGTCGTCAAATTCGTCGCTGCTTTCGTCGTTGCGCTCTTCGTTTTCAAAAAACAAACGAAGTTCGTGGAATATATGTGACTGCAAATTGTCTACTTCGTGCCCTATACCGAGTATGTTACATATAGAAACGAGATCACGTTCAGACAAGTTCGCTTCAACGTATATTTTCTTGATTTCGTACTGCGCGTCATTCTCATCGAAGTTCTCTTAACCGTTGCCGATTATTTCTGTCTCACTCTCGCTCATATACATATTTATGCAAAGCAGTAATGCTTGCTCTACTGGCACTAGTAATTTTAACATTAATGAAATTTTTTAAACACGGCATTTTGTTTATGATGGAAAAAAATTACGTTATTTTTTACAGCATTTATTCTTTTATATATTCTATTAGTCAGTTTTTCCTTTAACTTCTTTACTTTTTTAGCAATCTTTTCACAGTTTTCTTTTCACAATTCACTTTTCAGCATTCCCTTTTTACCGTTCCCGGACGAGCCCCCCAATTTTGTGGGACTTGGTTCCGATTCCGTAGAAATAAGTAGTCCCATTTAGATTTAAATTTAGTTATATGGTAATAGGTCGCTTGCCTCCTCGTCTCACATGGATCGCTTGCCACACCGTCGTTAAACAGCTGTTCTGAGGTGGTCTGGCCATTCGGCGTTACCAACCCAACCCCACATACATTATCACACGCGAATGAATAATGACTGATGGAAGATCGTTAATAAATAAAGTGAAACGCAGGGGGCCAAAATGACTACCTTGAGTTACCCCAGATGTCCCAGGAATGGAAAAGAAAAAATAAGACTTGAAAAGTACCTTTTGTTTTCTGTTTGTTAAATATTCTCGACCCCAAAAAAGGAAAAGGGGTGGGAATCCAATGTCGTTCAGTTTAGAAAGTAATAGGGCATGATTAACAGAACCAAAGGCTTTACTGACATCAGTTTGTTTAGCATTTTTGAACCCATTGATGATTATAGAGGTAAATTCTAAAAGGTTAGTAGTTGTAGATCTACGTTTCACAAACCCCGTTAGTTACAGGCTTCGGACTTTTTATGGTATTTCAATTAAGTTTAGAGTGCTTGGACTACATTGGATGTAAGATATGCTAACTAAGTTGTTTTAGTATTTTACGAAATATTAAAGCATATGGGATATTCTTTTATATATTTATGTATATTCATAATATTTATAATAATTGAAACACATTGGCTATCGTATGTAAGAGAAAAACGAAGATGTATAATTTGTCTAGCATAAATGAAGTAAGTAAGTCCTCTCGCCGACTTGGGTATACCATACACCAGTAAAACAAATATTTCAAATTTGTAATAACTAATGCCTTTGCCTATTTTAAAAAATTCTGTTCACATGCTTTTTACAAGCATATCTCAGTATCTCGCGCACTTATAAGGACCCCATAGCACATTTGTATTTGTATTTGTATTTGTATTTGTATTTGTATTTGTATTTGTATTTGTATTTGTATTTGTATTTGTATTTGTATTTGTATTTGTATTTGTATTTGTATTTGTATTTGTATTTGTATTTGTATTTGTATTTGTATTTGTATTTGTATTTGTATTTGTATTTGTATTTGTATTTGTATTTGTATTTGTATTTGTATTTGTATTTGTATTTGTATTTGTATTTGTATTTGTATTTGTATTTGTATTTGTATTTGTATTTGTATTTGTATTTGTATTTGTATTTGTATTTGTATTTGTATTTGTATTTGTATTTGTATTTGTATTTGTATTTGTATTTGTATTTGTATTTGTATTTGTATTTGTATTTGTATTTGTATTTGTATTTGTATTTGTATTTGTATTTGTATTTGTATTTGTATTTGTATTTGTATTTGTATTTGTATTTGTATTTGTATTTGTATTTGTATTTGTATTTGTATTTGTATTTGTATTTGTATTTGTATTTGTATTTGTATTTGTATTTGTATTTGTATTTGTATTTGTATTTGTATTTGTATTTGTATTTGTATTTGTATTTGTATTTGTATTTGTATTTGTATTTGTATTTGTATTTGTATTTGTATTTGTATTTGTATTTGTATTTGTATTTGTATTTGTATTTGTATTTGTATTTGTATTTGTATTTGTATTTGTATTTGTATTTGTATTTGTATTTGTATTTGTATTTGTATTTGTATTTGTATTTGTATTTGTATTTGTATTTGTATTTGTATTTGTATTTGTATTTGTATTTGTATTTGTATTTGTATTTGTATTTGTATTTGTATTTGTATTTGTATTTGTATTTGTATTTGTATTTGTATTTGTATTTGTATTTGTATTTGTATTTGTATTTATTTGTATTTGTATTTGTATTTGTATTTGTATTTGTATTTGTATTTGTATTTGTATTTGTATTTGTATTTGTATTTGTATTTGTATTTGTATTTGTATTTGTATTTGTATTTGTATTTGTATTTGTATTTGTATTTGTATTTGTATTTGTATTTGTATTTGTATTTGTATTTGTATTTGTATTTGTATTTGTATTTGTATTTGTATTTGTATTTGTATTTGTATTTGTATTTGTATTTGTATTTGTATTTGTATTTGTATTTGTATTTGTATTTGTATTTGTATTTGTATTTGTATTTGTATTTGTATTTGTATTTGTATTTGTATTTGTATTTGTATTTGTATTTGTATTTGTATTTGTATTTGTATTTGTATTTGTATTTGTATTTGTATTTGTATTTGTATTTGTATTTGTATTTGTATTTGTATTTGTATTTGTATTTGTATTTGTATTTGTATTTGTATTTGTATTTGTATTTGTATTTGTATTTGTATTTGTATTTGTATTTGTATTTGTATTTGTATTTGTATTTGTATTTGTATTTGTATTTGTATTTGTCATCAATTTTAAATAAAGAATAAAATCCGAAAATATTATGTAATGTTTTGGGGAATCTTAATTGTAAGGTGGATATACAAACTTATCGGTAATCAAAATAAAAAGGTCAAATGAAATTTGGAAGTCTCCAACTTAAATTATTTAAATTCTAAATTATGGACCCGCTCACACAGTCAAAGGCGATTTACTTGAACTTTAATAATTTTCTTTTGATAATACCAAACTGGAGAGAGAACTTTTTCTTATTTGACGCAGAACTCGCTATCTTTTTGCCAAACAAAACAGGGAAATGCCAGAACGAGCATGATTTTTTTTGTCAAGAACTTAGGACTTACCCATCCGTCCGGTCCGTCGAAAGCCTTCGTCGTCCGCTGGATGATGCTTAGAAATAAAATGTTAAGTTAAATCAAGCGTTTGGCACTCCTAGGCAATACAGGCGATCTGGTGGACTCTCAATCCGCAACAACGAAACTTTCTCTGCCCGTATCCGATTTGGGCGGCTATTCCAATCTTGTTGACTTTGTCGAAATGTCTCTGTGCCCTTCACGGTGTGCAGCTTTTGAGGCCTCGGTATTTCAAAAATATATCTGGTTGATTTTCGGAACTCAAAAAATGAAATTCCCTGTTCAGGTTTTCGATATCCAATTTATTTATGGCTAAGTTTTCAAAAGAACTTATTACACACTTCCAAATATCCACAAAAAATTAACTTACGATAATCAGATTCACAAAACTCCACAATAATGGCTGTCCTATATGCTCCAAATTAATATTTAAATTATAATTCGACTGGATGGCCAGAAAATTTCAGATTTAAATTTTTATATTTTTTCTGGAGGAGCAGCGTGGTTTAGGCGTCTAGCCAGGGCGGAAGTTCGTCAGAAAAGAGTGTGACCAATGCATGCGATCGCGCATAATGCCTCCTCGCTAGGGTTGCACTAGCATAATTATCGAACTTCTAAGCTCAGCTGATCACTTCCATCGACACAATTACCCACCCCTTACCGATTTGTAACCAACGCCTTAAAATTCAAAAATAAATCTAACGGCAGAAACTGGGCACTACAAGGGGTCATCAAATTCTTTTCACCATCTTTTAATGAAACCCAGGACACTCATGGCCTTTGCGACCGTGGTGGAAATTTGGGTGTTAAAATTTAACTTATGGTCCAAAAGTACGCCCAAATCGTTCATATTATTTAGACGTTCCAAGGACTAATGTTTATAAAACAAGTGACCAGTTGATGAGAATTACGATAAAAAGTCATTACCTTACAATTGGTAGTGTTAAGATTTAATAAATTAAACTGGCACCAGGATTGAAAATGTTTAAAATCAGCTTGTAGCCGACTAAATGAATCTGTTTCCTTATAAGTAAGACAAAGCATAACATCTTCAGCATACATTATTACACGCGAATGAATAATGACTGATGGAAGATAATAATAAATAATGTGAAAAGCAGGGGGCCAAGATGACTACCTTGAGTTACCCCAGATGTCCCAGGAATGGAAAAGAAAAAATAAGACTTGAAAAGTACCTTTTGTATTCTGTTTGTTAAATATTCTCGAACCCAAGAAAGGAAAAGGGGTGGCAATCCAATGTCGTTCAGTTTAGAAAGTAATAGGGCATGATTAACAGAACCAAAGGCTTTACTGACATCAGTTTGTTTACGGACAGACGGACGGACATGGCTAAATCGAGTCGGCTATTGATACTGAACAAGAATATATATACTTTATGGGGTCGGAGAAGCTTCATTCTGCCTGTTACATACATTTTGGCGACTTTAATATACCATTTTACCCTATGGGTGTATGGAATAAAAGTATAAAATTTTCACCCAAATTGCCCCTTATTAATGATATGAAATGAAAAAATAATTATGTCATAATATTCTTCTTTACTAAAAGTAAACATTTTTAATGAACCTGTGACATAACGACAAAATATCCCAAAAAATTTGGACATCTTGTTTTATATATGCATGTATTAGTCAACAACTACACATATATAACGATAAAATAAAGAAGCAGCCTAACACTCCAGGTTTGCACCCTGTAACTGTCGACATAAGACAACAAAACACAAACGATAATGCTCAATATGACGGGGGCAGAACGAATTAAACTACTCACGATGGTCTACAAGGACTTCACCTCGATTTGCAAATAGAGTTACCCGAACCGCTTGAATTACATCGAGAACGCGTGTGATAGATTTTAGAGTAGATATTTAGTGTGCATAAGACTGCTCAATGGGATTCATAAACGACTAGCAAAAACAGCCTGTTCTTGGTGAACGTGATAGCTAGTACTTTCACAGCGTATTTGATTTATGTCGGCTATTCATATTAACCGAATCCCTGAGTTTTCATTTGAGAAGAATACAAAAAAGTTTCGGACATCACTTCGAGCAGATACTATAGATGATAAATGCGCTCCGCGCATGGGTACAGAACCACCCTACCATGAGCCTGCCACCGAAAGTTATCGCAGACTCCCAATATGAAAGGTAGGACTTCTCCTTCTACATCAGGGAACTAAAGAAATTAATAATTCATAATGAACTTAATATTTATTCGATCAATTTGATCTACAAAAATGCTTCACTCTCTTCCGAATGAATTCATTGAATGAATTAATTGAATGAATGTCCGTACCGATTTCACTAATTCTTTTTTTGTTTTATTTATATAGGGGGCAGTTACATGTAGGAAATTCATTCGTTCCTGTTTTAGTTACAAACGAAAAGTTACTGACGAAATAATGCCTCATAAAAAAAGGGAATTGGGGTCGTCGTACTCACAACGCAGAAAAAATCAGAAGCAATGTTTCGAATACGACTGAAGAAGAACGGGAATTGGTTCTGAAAAAGGAGCGGCTAAGTCAAAGCAGAGGATTCTTATTGAAACCAGCCGAAAGGCGTGAAGCCAGGCTTTAGCATGAGAGTTTGCGAGCACGAGTGTCGCGGTCTGCACCAACTCAATTGCTTCGCTTGCAAAGACGTCAACTGCATAACGAAAGGGTAGCTGAATCCCGCCCACAGATAAGACTAGATCAACATGAGCAATACCATCGTATTGCATTTCGCCGCTATGTCATCATTGGCCAGAAGAGTCATGTCTGCACTTACTGTCAGGCTCTGAAGTTCAATAATGAAACGAAAGGAATGTGTTGTGCTGCTTCCAAATGACGTCAATTGGTGCGGAAATTGTGGCTGCCCAATTCATGTCAACTTTCAAAGTCAAAGGGCAAACCTATCACAAAGCTGTGCCCTACCAGCCATTGTCCAACTCCGGCTTTATGTTTTTCCATAATTGGCTATTATTAGTCCTATTTTGATTAAATTTAGTATTTTGCTTGTTAGTATCAAATTTAGGTTTGCTTAATTTGATTGCACAAGGTAGAAAATTTCAGGAGATAATTAACTTTTATTCAATTTACGGGTGCTCTGTGGGCGTGGCGATATCTTTACACATACAAAATGTGCGCAGTTACTAAGCAAATATACGTATCAAATATGTCTGCCGAAGATAAGAGTCTCACACCAAAGGTCAAACAAAGCGAATATTTAGAAAATTTGCCAATACTTGATGCAAACAATTTGCTGTTGAAGAAAAAAGGCTTAAGTTAAATGTACAATAATTCGAGAACTATTGCAATGAAATTAACTTACATTAATCTCTTGAACACACATACACGCATATAATTTTATTTTCGCACATGCGTAGCGGCTATGGTGCACTCCACTAATTGGGATACTAATACTTGGGACAATTACGTGCGATCAGTAGGAATTCCCGTGGAATTCACGTGCTTTATTTTTCTAATTGTTTTATCCAAGCTCCATTTATAGAAATCTAATGTAAAACAAACCGATCAGCTGTGTGGCATTGCCACTTAGTTCATACTTTACAAGCCGGCTACCTACATTTTTTATTCTCTACCAACTGGCTTCAGAAACGATGACCGCTTCTGGTTCTTTTATTCTCTATCGGTGCCTCAACACCGATTCCTACATTCGGCCCTCCGGACGTTTCATTCGAATCGAATGAAGTTCCCCCAAGGTTTCATGAACTCGGCCACAGTGGATGTTTTAGTTGGACCTACCGTATCTCCCATCTTTTCAACCTCATATCTTCCATGTTTCTGGACTGAGACTACCTTTTCCTTTAAGCTTAGGACTTAACCCATACTGTGTCCGCTCTATCGCTACTAAATCGTTAAGTCTAGGACTTTCGATTCTCGTCCTGTAGGACTTTAATATTTTCGTTCTCGGATCTCTTTTCGTTCCTCATCCAACTCGTCCACTATGCATTCATACGCTCTCTTAGCTCTCCTGTTAGTATCTTAAACGAACTCACTTTTTGTGCTTCTTGGCTCAGTGTTATTTATCATTAAGTGCATTGCCTACATGGTTATAACAGGTTGCTGGACTTTCCAAACTCAATTTCTTTAACATGGGCACAATGATCTTGTGCATTCTTTCGAACTGTCTGTTTCCCCGCGGAACACCAGTTATAATTAATAAATTTTGTATGTAATCGTCCTTACAAACAAATGTGATGTAAACGCCGTTCACCTATCGGTCACTACTCTCACTGGGTTACCGAATATATTTGCGTGTTTGTCCAAATGATTTACGTCCTCTTCTGTCCCGGTCTTCGGGTAGGATATAACCATACGAACTTAATAAAACCATAGACAACTACTAACAAATGATTGTACCTCTTCTTAGTGAGGTCCATCGGACCCACATGGTCAATATGGTTAATAACTAGAGGCTGATCCCCCTTTTCAAGCGCTGTCAGCTACCCTTCATTTCTACTAATTTCGCATTTATTATAATACACGCAAATTATAACAGTACGCAACTCTCAACTAATCGGTTTACTTTTTCTTTCAATTTGCGAAACATGATTTTTCGACTAATAACTGTGATTTCTTTGCTGAGAACTGTCCTTGTTTATGGGTAAGTAAGATAATTTCATTCTTTCCGACGATGAATAATAGTATCCGATATTGAATAACAGGCGACTCGACTCAAAGCATCTACATGCCTCATCCGTGATCCCGACCGATGTTTTAGACCAGAAAGCCAGCTCAAACTGTCAATGTATGCGTGCGCTTGCTTGTGTGCGTAAGCTGCTTTACACTGCGCGAATCGTATGTGAAGAAACGAATAAAAAAATTAAACTGCAAGTGAAAAATAATAATTCCGACCTAACTGTTGTTCAGAAACTCAACTATTTCCTTTATTTCTATATTGTTTGGATAACTTTTCATACGAAGGAGATCCTCTAAATGGGTATCAGTAAGACAATTTCGAATTGAATCTTAAATTAATTTAATTGTCGAAAATGTGGATTCGCAAATGTATGTTGTGGTAAACATGGAAGATAATTTTAACATTGCCTTTTTGGAATTAGGAAATCTGCAATCCTTTCTACCTACTATATTAAATATCAAAAAAAAAAACAATTGCCGGTTTATTTTTTCTATAGGAAACAAGTGTAACGCTACCCGCAATAGGAAATATTTGAGTACGCCAAGCGGAATTTTCCCACAACCCTTTTTACCGAATCGCCTTAAAAACCAAAGTACAGTCATGAGACTTGGGTTCTTTTACCTAAATGTCATAAAAATGAATGCATATTTTGTATCGGCTATTATATATATTTTTTTACTATACATATATGTGCATACATGTATATCTTACATTTATATTACGTTATGCATGTTCGCTTATATTATAATAAACTTTTTACCCTATTGTCCCTATAGGGGCAAATAAATAATGGCAAAATATTTTTAAAGTTGCCATGTAAGAAAGTGAAGGATTTTTCTTTCGTTAAAAGTCTGTGCGACACTAGCTGTTTTTACGCTCTCAACTTATACTTCGTGCTCACATCGGCCACACGAGCAATTGCCGAGCAAAAGTGCCCGCACGGGCTATGGGCGCCTACCTCTGTTCTAGACTGTAAGTAAAATCCTGCAAAAACATTGCCCACCGGGCTACTCTCAAGAAACTTCCTGTATTTTCATGGTCATAGTAAAAGCATTACAGTCTGTAACTATAATAAACTGTAGGTATGTAAACTCACCACTTCTTAGGACCAATTGTCATTTCAATTACATTCCTACGTAATTTTCATACTCTAAGTCTCACAAATAATCATACAACGCTTTTGTTTCTATATTTTATAAGTTTTTCTGGATTTTGAAGGCGACAGTCTGGTACTCTCTCTCACTCGGTCTTTCTTTATAAACCTAAGTGACATAGTTGCATAAGAATCGAAAATGTAGTAACGAACGAACGAGACGAACGATCAACGAGGGCAATAAAATGGAGTTTTAAGGATGGCTTTAAAGGTGCTTTGGCACCTGCATTGGTGTCCTGGAGAAGATGTACTGACATACAAGGTTTCACTATCGGAACATATGAGTTGTACTAAACGACAAGCGCTGTCTGGCATGGCACGCATCTTTGACCCACTTGGTTTTTTGGTGATCAAGTCTAAAATTCCGCTTCAGGAATTATGTCTGCTTAATCTGGATTGTAATTTGGAGCTGCCAACGAAGCAAGCGTATAGGCAAACTTTCAGGAAACACATTTTGACGTTAAGGAATCTGAAGATACCTCGATTTCAAGACAATCAACCCGATGAACTTTTTTAATGTCGTACTGTGCTGTCATTTACAACATCTGAAGCGGAGTGGCACTTATTGCAAGATCATAGTAATGCATTACAGTCTGTAATTGTACATAGTGAACTGCAAGCCAAGAATATAAGATCGAAGTTAAACCTAGAAACCTTTGCATTGCTATCTTATCCTGCGGTCTTGGGTAATTGTAATTGCTAGAAATGATTATATCATCCATATCAATCAACTCCAGAATCGCTGCTATCATGAATCTCGTATCGAATCTGGGGAGTTTGAGATACCAAACGTTACATATAAGAATTCATACTGTCCTTTCTGGGTAATAAATGCAGTGAACTTTTGCGATCTTGCCATCCAGTGTAGTAAAGACCTTTCGTCCTTGCAACTGATCAAGTACACTGTCCATCAATACTATCGGAAATTTATCGCGAATTATCTTTTCATTCAATTTTTTATAATCGAAACCTTTTAGCTCCGTTTGACTTTGCTACCAATACTATAGAGGATGCATACATCGATGTACTGTCTGGAATAATTTCTTCCTCAAGCCACTCTTGTATCTGTTGATCTACCAACCGTCTTGGGTGTTGGTTCACGGGAATGTCATCTTTCAAAATAATTTTCATTTCAATCTTATCATCAGGATTGCGTTTTGGCTTGTACCGCTGAACCATCTTTTCTACTCTTGTTCTTGGCTTAATGAGACAACTCTAAACCGAGTTCGTCCTTGCCTTCAAAAGCTGTGCAGACATCTTCAAATTTTCTTTTGCTTTTTTGCTCATTGCGAATCAAAAAATGAGTGCCATCTTTTGTTACCTTCATTTCAACACTATTGAGAATCGTTCTTCCCAAAATAGCACCAAACCCCATGTCGTCATCGGTAACTACATGAAAATCAACGACTACATTAATTTTGTCGATGATCACCTTTTAAATTCAATAATCTCATAGCTAACCTTCTCTAGTTTTAACCCAGACGGAGTGAAATTACTCGAACTAACTTCAACTAACTTTCTCTCGCTTAATCTGCTATTCGATGCTACACTGAGCTGGACAATGAACTGGCTGACCGCACTTAAAACATTTTCGATCAAACTTAAGACAATCTTTCCATAAATGAGTCGGATCTCCGCAACCAAAACATTTTCTCCCTCGAGCTTGTGCTGCTTGTGCTTCACTTGAACCATCACGTTTCTTCTAGTAAACTTCGATTTGAAATTTTAACTCTGAAATATTGCGATCTTGGAATGTAATCATTTTGTTGGTTTTTATATTTAGAATACCTTTAACGAAGTGCTCTATCAGACTCTCCTCATCAACGTTTACCGGCTGCGCAATTTCAATCAATGCGTATAAATGGGGTGAGTAAAATATTCTGCAAATCCCGATTCCTGCCAGTCGTAGGGAGCCCTAGTTCGGATGCATCTCAATTACAAAACTCAAAATTACGTACAATTTTTCTAATCTGTACTATGTCAGTATTATTTTCTAGCTTTAAAAATTGTTATTAGTTTGAGCTAGTTCTGATTTGTCGTCGTCTTTGATGTTGATTAGTCTAATTAACCCAGATATCCTCTCTTAGCAACAATATTGAAGTTTCTCGCCAACCTTTGATTTGTTGCTACTGTCAAAATTTTCACTCGTCTCCGCCACCATACGTTACTCACACCACCGCCACCAACGCAGTTCGCTTCTAGAACTTAACGCTAGTTTCTGTTGTCCACCGCCACCACCACAAGATTTTGTCCACCGACACCACCTTATTTTGTCCACCGCCACTACTAACGCAGCTCACTCCTAGAACTCAACGCTAGTTTCTGTTGTTCACCGCCACCACCACAAGATTTTGTCCACCGACACCACCTTATTTGGTCCACCGCCACTACTAACGCAGCTCACTCCTTGAACTCAACGCTAGTTTCTGTTGTTCACCGCCACCACCAACGCAGTTCACTCTTAGAACTCAAAGCTAGTTTCTGTTGTTCACGACGTTGGTTTCTGTAGACTCCAAGTTTCGTTGTGTCCAGCCCTGACCGCTGTACACTTAGAGAGCTGCATGAATGGCAAAAAAAGGCACATTCGAATTAACAAGGCTCAAAATGAGTTGAGTTGATTGTGTCCACCGACACCATCTTATTTTGTCCACCGCCACTACTAACGCAGCTCACTCCTAGAACTCAACGCTAGTTTCTCTTGTTCACCGCCATCATCAACGCAGTTCACTCTTAGAACTCAAAGCTAGTTTCTGTTGTTCACGACGTTAGTTTCTGTAGACTCCAAGTTTCGTTGTGTGCAGCCCTGGCCAACCGCGGTACACGTCATGAATATCAGTGAGTGAATGCGCTCGCGAAAGACTCGGTCGCACAACGTTGACCCGACAATAGACGAATTGAATGAGTGTGAATTCCGAGAAATTTTCAACCCCGAATGAATTCATTCGGATGCCAAAAACATTTTTTTTCTCTGTCATGCTTGAAGCAGAAGAAGAAGAAGGGAAAAATTCAATATAAATATATGTATACATTATATTTAAATTATATTTATAATTAAATTAATCTATGTTAGAGTGTAAAAACATAATCTTAATAATGTTTTCTGGATTCGTGGTGATTAGTAAATGTTTATCTGTTATTAAATTTCTAGCTGCAGGAAATGCACGTTCAGATGCAGCGCTGCTTGCTGGAATGCAAAATATAAAAATTGTTGGTTCGTATTCCACCAAGCTAAAACATTAAAATTGGTTGTATATGGTACATTAGGATAGAGTACCCTTTAATTTCTTCTTCTAATGGGTCCCTATTTGTGTCGTTATGGTGTGGCTCAACGAAGTCAGCAAACTCATCACTAGGCGAATCAATTTCTGTTGGTTTTGGGTTATGTTTATAAAAAGTTTGCATAATTTTTATGCACTCGCCAAAAATAGATTTTTCTCAGTGGGTGAAAATTGAATTAATTTGTTTGTCGGTGGGAAAAGAAATAGGACAATGTTGTGAAACTTAGATAAATTAGGCATAACTGTAGTCAGAATTTGCCTATGTAGAGCGGACTTAAAGGACTGTATTATTTCAATGTCATTACTATCGGACCGACATGCTTTTTTTAGGTTACTTATATTCGGCAAAACTAAATGTATACTTGGTCGTCTACTGGCCTCGAGCTTTTTTGACACACTCTCAAAAACTTCTAAAAGGGTTACAATAGATCTTAAATTATTAATGTTTATTCCATGAATCTTGACTGTTTTATACCATACACCCATAGGGTGAAATGTTATATTAAAGTCGCCAAAATGTATGTAACAGGCAGAAAGAAGCTTTTCCGACCCCACAAAGTATATATATTCTTGATCAGTATCAACAGCCGAGTCGATCTAGCCATGTCCGTCTGTCCGTTCGTATAAACGCCTAGTACTCGGAGACTATAAGAGGGAGAGCCACCAAACCACCAGCGCCACCACCACCAGACTCGTGAATAATATGTAGAGTGATCAAGTTTATTTCAAATTTTTACCAGGCCCCTTTCCGCCCCCGCAGTTCAAAAAAAAACGTTTATCTCAAAAACAATTGCACCTAGAGACACCATATATATGTACATTTGCACAGTAAATGCGCACATTTTCTATGTATGAAGATTTTGCCACGCCCCTTTCCGTCCCCGAAATTTGAAAAACTCGATTATCTCCCGTAATTTTTTACTTTGTGCAATCAAATTTGGCACACTTAAATTTGATACCCAGCAAAATACCAAGTTTGATCAAAATCGGACAAAAAATAGCTGAGTTATGCATATAAACGTTTTACCATAAGGCCGGAGATTGCCGTTGGCGGGTGGGGGCGACAGGGTGCTATGCATAAGTGAACGAGATATTAAGATATGCTTGTAAAAAGCATGTGAACAGATTTTTTTAAAATAGGCAAATGCATTAGTTATTACAAATTTAAAATATTTGTTTTACTGGTGTATGGTATACCTAAGTCGGCGAGACGACTTACTTACTTCATTATCTATTAGCGTTGTTGTAAGGTCTATCCAATTCACTTCAATAGATTTCAGCAAGTAATAAACGGTATTCCATCGAGTGGGGCAATAGCTTTTTAAGGATAAACCTAATGCTGAATTCATTCCTGATTTTTTGAAATATTTAAACAACTTGCTGCCAATTGTAATAATACTCCCCATCTCGGGCACAGCATTGATGGTTTTTTCAATGGCATTGTTAATTAGGTGATCAACGCAATGCATTTTGTGTACATCTTGGAAGGCCTGCACCATATTTGATCCACGGTCTGTCACAACTACGGGATTGCCCACATCAATTTTACAGCCGAAGTCTTCGAGTATTTCTATTGGTATTTCTATTGTCGGTCCATATATATATTTTAATGTTTCTCGATATTGTTGTGGGGTGGGGCATTAACCTTTCTATGCCATGTTTTTTCCATAAGTTGCTTCTACGTTAATTAAGAAGGTTGCAAAATTTTTTCAATCCTGAATCCTCAACGATTTTTAGAGGACGACAGTTCGTCACAACCCATTCTGTTACGACTGCTACACCCTGCTGCTTCGTTTCAGGGTTAACATCAAATCATTAAATTTACTCGCGTTGACCAAGTATCATTTATGTTTCACAAGGTTTGATGTGCTTCCAGTAAACTTATTTACCATAAAGCATATCCTACAAGCTACAAAATTCTGAAATTCATCTCCCATATTATTTCTAATTTTCGAAAAAAAATTTCCACACCTCGCTTCGGCCTCTTTTTTCAATCAAAGAATACAGGCCACTCTGAATTTTCTCCTTAACATCACTTGCATTATCAATAACATATATATGTATTTCAAAATCATTAAATTAAGCACAAGCATAATAATTTATCAAACAAAAAAACCATATTTATACATATACATATCAACCTTACATAAATACATACATATATATAACGATAAGCAACAACAATAAAAACAAAATCATCAAAATTACAAATTCGTCCGCTTGACTATTTTTCATTATGCCTGTCACAATTGTCTCCAACGAGATGAAAGATGCTCCAAATGTGTCTGCTATAAATAGAATAATTCGAGTGTCTTCGACATTTCCAAAGTCTTCACTCGGTTTTACGGTTCATTTCATCGAATTCACTCGAGTGAGTGACCTTGGTTATGAGTTACAGTTCACAAGAACATTCTAGCACATTCAATTCATTATGTGCGTACGTTGTGAGTGAAGCCATGCAGCTCTCTAACCACCAACACTGGTAAACTACTGTACCTTCTCCACCAATTTACACAGCCTCCGTTGTGGTAGCCTTGTATCGATTTTGCAACCTTGACCCAATCTTACAACCGGCATCATGTTGCCACAATCCTCTCTAGCGCCGTACAGTTTACTAGCGCTGTCTATTGTGCACTTCAATCCGTTCCTGCCTTGCCTTTTCATTATTGGTGTGGTACTGCGAAAATTTCAGAACCACGTTTCTGATCACCTTTCTCACTCTTTCTGCAGCTGCCCTATTCCGGTTTCCTTATTGGCAATGATGTTTGTGTTACAATTAAATATTATGGCTTTAACAAAAATAAAACTGACTGCAGGTCTGTCCCGAAACGTGTGCTCGCTGTCGTTGAAAACTTAGAAGTCAAGTGTGACCGTTTTATTATTAAGTTATGCTGCCTTAGCACTACCAACAGGCTTCAGTAACGATGACAGCTTCTGGTTCTTTTATTGCCTATCGGTGCCTTATCACCGGTTCATACAATATCATAATAATATTGTGCATTTTTCCCATATAAGGACATTGTTATTTATTGTAAAATATGACTTATAGTTTATTTAAATCATTTTGCTTGCATTTTAACACAATAAATGAAATTATTTTTATAAAGTGTTGATAGATTTATAAGAATACATTGCGTTAATTTTTCGAAGTTATATAACAGCATGACTATCATTGATTTTCTATAAACCAAATAGCATAATTAACTTGACTAATAATGGGATTAGTTTTTAACTATTTATAGTTAACTAACACAATCCCGGGGCATTCGACTTCATTTCTAAACTTAGAACTAAATATTTTTATAACGAGGACTTGGATTTAAAACATATACATTTTTTTAAGCGAAACAATTAATTATTTATAAAATACAAATGTTTTTTTTCTTTTGGGTACAATTTTTTTTTTTTTTTTTTTTTATTTTAAGATGTCATTTATTTTGAAACTCTGTTAAATGTTCACACTTATATCGAAACCCGTATTTTAAGTATCGATTGTTAGTAGTAAGTCAGTATTATAAGTATCGATTGTTAGTAGAAAGTCAGTATCTTTATGTATCGATTGTTAGTATTAAGTTGCCCAGGAAAAATATCGATATGCGGCCTAAGGCCATTTTTCTTCTTCCGGCAACAAGACAAATGAACAGACGCACTAGCTGCGCAACAAAATAAATCTATTGCCATCGCTAATAATATATATATTTTCAGAAATTAAATAGGATACTACAACTCAGAAGTGGGAAGACTACCCGAAAGGATACATATTGCGGTACACGGCAGGCCACGCGCTCCGAATCCAAAGTGGCCGCGACCACGCCCGCCGCATCCACTTCCATGTCTGCCGCTGCGGTGCCGGTTGCCATGCGGCCGGCCACTGATGTCGGACCCAATGCTGTGCTTGCCGTTGTTGTACACGCTGCCGCCTATGTACACGCTGCCGCCACTGCACCCATTGCCGCCGCTGCACCCGCTGTACGCGCTGCCGCCGTTGCACCCGCTGCCGCCTCTGTACCCGCCGCCGCCGCTGCACCCGCGGCCGTCACTGCACCCGTTGCCGCCGCTGCACCCGCTGTACACGCTGCCGCCGCTGCACCCGGCTGCTGCAACAGAGGATGGACGAATGCCGAGAGCCGAGGCAGCAAGTCAGTGACTTGAGTGTGATCGAGAGCATGGTGGCCCGATTCTCAGCGGATACGGCGTATGACGTCAAAAAATGGCTGAACGATCTGGAGGATGCGTTCGAAATCTTACAGTTGAATGACCGACTACGGTTGATTGCACGCCGTCGCATGCTGGAGGGGACGGCGGCGGTGCTGCTGCGCACGATATCGGTGCACAGCTACAGAGAGCTCAAAGCAATCCTCCTCCGTGATTTTGGACGCTCGCGCATCATCGAGGAGGTCTACCACGCTCTTCGTAGCCGGCGGATCAAGGCAGGCAAAGGGTGCTTAAGATTCGCAATCGAAATGCAGGAGATTGCCATGAATGCTCCGATTCCGGAGAACGAGCTGGTCGACATGATCATCGATGGACTGCGGGACAACTCTACTCGGGTCGGCATGCTGGGCGGCGGCCTCCAAGCAAAGCGTCAGCGTGAAGGTGCAGCCAACAACAACTGCTTCGTCGTCGGGGAACAAATCCACAGGAACTGCCACAAGTGAGACCAGATGCTTCAACTGCTCGGGATGGGGGCATTATGAAAGCCAATGCCCGAAGCCGATGCGACCGCTGAGTTCCTGCTTCAAGTGTGGCATAGTGAGCCCCATTTATAAAAACTGCCCGTCTCGGATGGGGACTGCCGTCGCCACCACTGCCGCCGCCACTGCCGCTAACACTGCCGCTGCCGCTCCTGATGATGGAAGAGAGAGATTGAGCAATTTACAACTGGTGAGTGTTGCTTTTGTTTGTGATGAAGTGCAAGATAGGAAATTTATAAATATGTCAAATATAAATATATAAAGCTTCTGCTCTCTGACGTGACGGTCGTGTTTTTGCTTAGCTCCTGAGTTTTTATTAATATATATTGTTTTCTCCCAATTTTTAATTGTGCCTGGTTTGTTTTCGTTTTCGCTGGTGTCGTTTGCTTGAAACCCTTGTGTTTTATTTGCATAATTCGCCAAATTAAATAGATTTTTTTTTTTCTTTTTCGTGATTAGTGTTTGGTGCATTTAAATTGTTTTTATTTTTTCTTATTGTTCTCTTTCGTCATTGCTTCTGCTGTTGCTCCCCTCATCGCCCCCATCATACCATCAGTGCTAGTGGTTTTGTTGTTCTCAATTGCAAGCATTCTGATCGTTTTGACGATCAGTATAGAGCAATATCGTGTTGGCTTTGCGATAATCTTATTCACTTAAAATGTGCTGGCCTCAACGGCCGTGATTACAACAAATTATCTGGTTTGTCTGTGTTTAGACACTCAGGCTTAGGCCTGAGCTTGGCCTAATGCGCTGGACTTGCCCATCTTGTGCCAACCAGCAGCTTGATTTTAGGCGAATGTACAGGGATCTTCGTTTAAAGTTTCTTTCTCTAAATAAAATGGCCAAATAGTTGTCTAATGAGTGTGACTCTAGCATACATTTATTGTCGCAATTCAAGTTTGGGCCACCTTCTAAGGAATTGCCCAAGAAATGTACCCTTGAGTTGCCTCATAAGCAGTCGCCCGCACTTTCTATTACATCTTCTCCCATTTTACTTTCGCCTACACCATCTTCTTGTCCCTCTTTATGCTCCTCTTTTCAGATTGATGTACCCACTACAAGCCCTGGTGTACCTCAATCTATCCCTCACGGGAACTCTGATCAATTAGTGGACAATGCTGGCTTTCAATCACTTGCGTATCCCAATGCTCCTCCGCCTCCACTAACTGTAGTGCCTCATCGTAAACAATTATTTATCTCTAGGCTTGCTCCAGATACTTTTGAATCGTCTGTGGCAGCTTACATTGGTAATATATGCCCTGCTAAGGTTTTAATTCAAAAGTTTAAGTTTTCTAGGCCTCGCGAAATCTCCTCTTTTAAAATTACTGTACCAAATGAGTATTTCTCAGCTATGGTTGACCCTAACTTTTGTCCAGAGGGCCTAGTTGTACACGAATTTGCGCCCAATAAGCGCTCCCGCCCTTTGCCTGTCCACCTTCCTAATGTATCTTCTGCTTCAAAAAACTAATAACGTCTAGTCTTTGCATTCACTATCAAAATGTAAGAGGACTTCTTACCAAGCTCTCTAAATTATTCTGTGATAGCTTAACCTTTTCGGCTGACAAATTAGCTTTCTCTGAAACTTGGCTTAATTCCTCTGTTTTGGATAATGAAATTCTTTCTAATAACTTTATTTCTTATAGGCTTGATCGTGTTGGTCGACGTGGCGGTGGAGTACTCATTGCTGTCAACTCGAATCTGTGTTCAAGTGTTGTGCCGATTGATCTCCCCTTATGTGTTGAGTTTATTTGCGTCGAAGTTCCATGTTCTAACTTTAGCTTATATATCTCTTGTTCATATATTCCTCCAACTTCTGATATCATGATCTACATGCACCATGCTGATGCTTTGCGAACTATTTTTAGTCGTCTTAAAGATCGTGATTTTTTTTTAGCTTTAGTTGATTTTAACTTGCCTAATGTTTCTTGTCTTGCTGATGATAATCTATCTTTCTTAGTTCCTTCATCTCAACATGTTTTTCTGGATAGCCTACTTGAATGTCCGCTATATCAGTTGAATTCTTTTCTTAACTCTTCTAAAAGAATCCTCGATCTTGTTTTTGTCTCTGATCCCACTGTTAGTGCTGTATCACAAACACAGCCCCTAGTGAAGCCTGAAAATACTTATCACCCTACCATTGAAATTACTATTTCTTACAATTCCGTTAATAATTCATTCAATAGCATCTCAAATTCTCGTAGTAGATGTTTTCGTACAACAAATTTCAATCTGCTTAACAGCCTTATTTTCTATTTTGATTGGTCATTTCTATTTGAGTGCTGTGATATAGATTGTGCAGTAAATTTTTTTCTACTCTGCTCTTAATTCTCTAATTGAAAAATGCGTTCCTTATGTGAATGTCTCTACCGTCTCCAGTGAGCCAGTCTGGTTCACACGTAGGCTCTCTAATCTCCGTAACATTAAATCGAGATATTTTAAAAGATTTAAAAAAACTGGTTCGCGACTTGACTATGCAAATTATTGTGTAGCCAAATCTCAATTTTGTCTTTTAAATACTCAATGCTACAATAATTATATCGTTCGCTGTACGGTTGAATTTTATAAGAACCCCAAAAGATATAACTTTATATAACTTTGTATAACTTTTTATAACTTTGTTAATTCCAAAAGACGCTCTAATTTACTACCTTCCACCTTCAGACTTAATGACCAGACTTCTAATAGTGTAGTAGGAAAGACGGTCACACTCGCTCTCTTACTGCTCTTGGCTCTCGGTTTTTTTTAAGCACTCTCTGAGAGAAGTAAGTTTGGCGGGTCAGGCGTAAGGGGCAGTCTGGGTGTAGAGTTGACGGAAGCAAGACATAAAAATAATTACTCGGTGAACATATTTAAAATAACCTTAAGTACAGTTAAAGAAATAAAATAAAAACGATTATAACCCTAAACAGACAATAAACTGAAGTTCTTAGTGAGTCGTATGAATTATCTACCGCCCACAATATCAGAAGTAGTGAACTTTAACGCAATGAACATCGACATTGACGCCCACAACTTGCCAACATTAAAGAAGTGGCTGGAGCTGTTGGACTTGCCTACTACAGGGTCAAAGGCCGAGCTTGTGGCACGCTTAAACGATGTTCCAGCAGATCGACGAGGAGCGTGTTCCATATCTATTGGAACTGAGACTGTCGAGGAAAGTACAGAAGACGAAAGTAACGGTCGAGTGTCGGAGATCACAAATGAGAAAGAGGGAGACAACAACACAGATGACTTGCTGAAAAAATTGTGCGATTTGTTGCGACCGCAATTGTTCGACATAGCGGCGCCTCAACGCCAGACAGAAAACTAAGCGCACAGTTTCGTGCCGACAAGCAACGACAATTGCGCGGGGCACGACAGCGGCGAGGAAAACGAAGGCAGCGAAAACGAGACGGCAGCAGAAATAATTGGCGCGCAAAACCAGCGTCGCGAACCAGGGCTGGTAACCAACGCTCGGAAGAAGTGTTGGAAAGCGGTTTTTCGTCGGCTGCAAAATTCCAATTAGCAAAAGAAGCGTTGTCGGAATTTAATGGGAACTCGTGTGGAAAAAAATGGGTCACGCAACTGACAAATATAAGCGGTGTATACGGAATCAAAGGTGTACAAATGCATATGCTTCTAGTGTCTAAGCTAAAAGGACAGGCTCATGAGTGGCTACATGCCAATGGTACGCGGATTCTGGAACCCGTGGGCAACATCTGTGAGCAGCTTGTCGAGGAGTTCGGAAAAACGATGTCTCAAGCGGATGCCAGGCGCCTATTCGAGTCTCGCATATGGAGCGCCAATGAGAAGTTCGTCAGCTACATCGACGAGAAGGCCAGGTTGTCAGACGCTATCTGCATCAGTGAAGAGGAACGAGTAGAAAAAGCCATTGAAGGGATTCCTGTGGAGGGACTCCGCATCCAAGCGCAGATTCAAGGGTTCAAGTGCATTGCGGAATTACGCCGTGCATTTTCAGGCATTCAGCTACCGGTACAGCAAGCAGCAAGAGAAGCT
Organism: Drosophila equinoxialis; assembly: GCA_018150345.1. Lineage (NCBI taxonomy): Eukaryota > Metazoa > Arthropoda > Insecta > Diptera > Drosophilidae > Drosophila > Drosophila equinoxialis. The sequence continues at coordinate 78,267 of JAECWI010000210.1, forward strand.
ACACAGGTGGCTGCTACTGGCAGACGTTTCAAAGAAGATTTCCGTTGCTACAAATGCAACTCAAAGGGTCACATAAGAAAGGACTGCAAGAAACCCGACAGAGTGCAAGGGTCCTGTTTCGGTTGCGGTGCTTTGGATCACTGGGTGGCTAAGTGTCCTCTTAAAGAGAAGCTGGCTAAGAATCGCGATGACGTAAGATATGTTAATATATATTTTGAAACTTTAACAAATCCTTACTTAATTACAGCATGCTTCATAGACTCAGGTAGCGATGTGTCACTTATTAAAATCTCGTGTGTACCAGAAAAGATACAGTTAATTTCACTTGATCATAAATATTACGTATTAAATAGGAGTCCACTTTTTGTCATATGGAAAAATCAAATGTTTTGTTTTCAAAAATTCAATAAAGATATTCTTTCATTTAATAGTCGTTGATAACGAGTCTATGAGCCATGAAGTAATTTTGGGAAGAGATTTTATGACAGCATGTAATATTAAGTTAGACTTAGACGCCTTGAGAATGGTTACACTTGAAATGAAAGAAGCCGAAAATGAACTCGGAAAGCGGTCGAAGTTTGAGTCCTTGTCATGCTGTACAGATTCGCAAATAGCTAGTAAACAAAATGTTGAGAGAACAGTGGATGAAGTAGTTATAGAAAAGAATTATGAGAAGAGAAGAGTCACGAAAGAATGTACCTGTAAACATGAGGAAAAGAAAATTGTTAGCGAAATAGTTAAGCAAAATGATAGCGAAATTGTTAGTGAAATGGTGAAGGAAAGTGAAAGCAAGATTGTTAGTGAAATAGAGAATGAAGGTAAAAGCAAAATGGTTATGAAAAGTGGGAATGAAGCGGTTAGTGAGTTAGCTAATGAAAGAGTTAGATCTACAAAGTTTGAAGAGAAGAGATATTGCTGATGTCCAATCTCTAACCGAAGTAGAATTTGAGTTACTAAATATCGAGTGTTTCAACACGGGAGTTGATTGCAAAGTAGGTGAAACATTAGATTTTAAAGTTCGGAAAAAGTTTGAGCAGTTGTTCGAGAGTGCATATTTGGCAGCACAAAGGCCCGAATTGCCTGATGTAAAATGTGAAATGAAGCTTAACTTGGAGGGGTCGAAGGCATTCAGTTGTGCACCTAGAAGATTGTCGTATTCCGAAAAAGGGAAATTGCGGGCGATGCTAGACGGATACTTGGAGAAGAAGATCATTCGCCCTAGTGAGTCGGAGTATGCATCACCCATTGTGTTAGTGCCTAAGAAAGCTGGCGAGTTAAGGTTGTGCATTGACTTTAGGAGATTAAACAAAGTTTTGGTTAAAGATAACTACCCTATACCTCTAATAGACGATTTGTTAGACAGGCTCGGAGACAAAAGATTTTTTTTCAAAATTGGATCTAAAAGATGGGTATTTTCACGTGTTCATGGAGGAAAACTCAGTGAAATATACATCATTCGTCACTCCGTTAGGCCAGTTTGAGTTCCTCAGGATGCCAATGGGTCTGAAAAATTCCTCATCAGTGTTTCAAAGATTTGTGAACAAAATTTTTACAGATTTGATTAGAGATAGTAAAGTAATAGTCTATCAAGACGATATCATGATAGCTAGTAAAACTGCAGAAGAGCAGGTGCTCTTCTATCTCTACCAGGTGGATACACTGGAAGAAGTTTTTAGAAGGATAATCAGAAACAAGCTGGAACTGCGTATAGATAAGTGTGAGTTCTTTCAGTCAAGCATTAAATACTTAAGATTTCTCATATCGGAAGAGGGCATTAGAGCCGATAAGGGCATAGAAGCGGTTAAAAATTTTCCCATACCAACAAACGTTCACGCAGTAAGAAGCTTCTTGGGCTTGGCTTCTTATTTTCGTCGTTTTATTAAAAACTTTTCGATAATTGCGAAACCACTCTATGACCTATTGAGAAAAGATAGAGTGTTTAAATTTGGAAAGGTAGAACTGGATTGTTTTTCGTTGCTCAAAGATAAACTAGTAGAAGCGCCGGTGTTGGCAATATATAACCACAAGGACGAAGTAGAGCTGCATTGTGATGCGAGCGCATTAGGCTTTGGGGCAATATTAATGCAAAGGAAAGAGGACAAAGCTGCACCCTGTTTTTTGCAGTCCGCAGGTTCAGAGTGTATCTACAGGGAAGAAGTTTTAAGGTACTTACAGATTGTAATTCGCTGACTCTCACTCTCAATCGAATTGAATTAAACCCGAGAATTGCGCGATGGGCTCTTGAGCTACAGAATTATGATTATGAAGTAGTGCATAGGGCAGGCAAGCAGATACAACATGTAGATGCGCTTAGTAGATGTACGAACATACTTGTTGTAGATACAAATAGTTTTGAAGACAATCTTATTATATGCCAGCACAGGGATGAAAAATTGCAGGAAGTGAAAAGAAAGTTAGAATACGCTGAGGATAAGTTATTTGAAATGAGAAACGGAATAGTCTACAGGAAAACCAATGATGGAAGGTTGTTGTTTTGTGTTCCGAGTGAAATGGAGGAGTCAATCCTCTTTAAATATCATAACGAACTAGGTCATATCGGCAGAGATAAAGTAATGGATGCCATCTCGAAAACGTATTGGTTTCCTAACATTAAGGAGAAAGTTGTGAAACACATTAACAATTGTTTAAAGTGTGTTACGTATTCGCCAAAGTCTGGAAAAGGGGAAGGAATGTTGCACAGTATCCCTAAAGGGAATCGACCCTTTGAACTTATTCACATCGATCATTGTGGTCCTATAGCATCAGGCAGAAGCAAGAAGCACTTGTTTGTTATTATTGACGGTTTTACCAAATTCATCAGACTGTATCCAACAAAGACGACCAACACTAAAGAAGCGGTTCTAGCTCTTAAGGACTATTTCAGGGCGTACAGTCGACCCTTTTCCATAGTTTCAGATAGAGGAAGCTGTTTCACATCGTCAGATTTTGAGACATTTGTAAATCAGAATAACATTAAGCACATTAAGATTGCCACAGGGTCCCCTCAAGCTAATGGTCAAATTGAGAGGGTGAATCGTACCTTGGGACCTATGCTTGCTAAATTGTCGGAGCCAGATAAGGGTATATATTGGGATTTGGTAGTGGAGAATGTTGAACATTGTTTGAATAACACACTTCATAGGAGCATTAAACAGTTGCCGAGCAAAATGCTCTTCGGTGTAGAGCAAAGAGGCAAAGTCGGAGATGAGTTAAGAGAAGGACTAGAGCAGCTAGGAATAGTGAACGATGAACAAAATTTGGATACAATTAGAAAGGATGGGGAAATACATCAAAGGAAAATCCAGAATTACAATGAGCAGCAGTATAATAGCAGAACGGTAAATTCCACAGAATATAAAGCAGGAGATTATATTATGGTGAAGAATTTTGATTCGACTATAGGAGCGTCAAAAAAGCTAATCCCAAAGCACAAAGGGCCTTATGTAATAGACAAGGTTCTCTAAAATGACCGGTTTCTAATTAAGGATGTGGAAGGCTTTCAGCTTAGTCGTAACCCTTATCAAGGTGTATGGAGTAGCCATAACATAAAGCATTGGATAGGTAAAAGAAAAAGCGACTAAAAGTTATTTTTAAGCAAAAATGAAAATAATGTTAACTGTAAGAGACTTTTGTGTATTGTACCTAACTAACTTGTAGTTATAAGATTTCACCTTATTGTAACGTTAATGATGTAAGGATCAGGAGATCTTACGGTCAGGATGGCCGAATTGTAGTAGGAAGGACGGTCACACTCGCTCTCTTACTGCTCTTGGCTCTCGGTTTTTTAAGCACTCTCTGAGAGAGAAGTAAGTTTGGCGGGTCACGCGTAAGGGGCAGTCTGGGTGTAGAGTTGACGGAAGCAAGACATAAAAATAATTACTCGGTGAACATATTCAAAATAACCTTAAGTACAGTTAAAGAAATAAAATAAAAACGATTATAACCCTAAACAGACAATAAACTGAAGTTCTTAGTGAGTCGTATGAATTATCTACCGCCCACAATAGTGATTCAGATATTGCAGATCTGTTTGCAAAATTCTTTCAGACGACTTATTCCACTACTGCTTCGGATCCCACACCTTTCCCCTTCACAATTCCACATTTAAATTATATGTTTTTTCCTAATATTACTGAAGACTGTATTATCTCTAGCTTGTCATCTACGACGTCTTCCTTCGTACCTTTCGTTCCCTATCTAAGCCTTTATCTCGTTTATTCTTTATATTGAGTGAGACTTGTCGCTTCCCTGATATTTGGAAGGAGTCTTTTATTATTCCGCTTTTTAAAAAGGGTAACAAATTGGATATTTCTAACTACCGTGGCATTGCCAAACTTTCGGCAATACCTAAGCAGTTTGAGAAAATTATTACGCCCTTCAACACCTATCCAGATCCACTATTTCTGCTTGTCAGCATGGCTTCATGAAAGGTCGTTCGTCGCTTACCAACCTTTTTAGAATTGACTACCCTTGTACACCATGGCTTCCGTAAAAAATGTCAAACTGATGTTATTTATACTGACTTTAGTAAGGGTTTCGATACGGTTGATCATTCTATGCTTCTCATGAAACTTAACATCATGGGGTTTTCCCCGAAACTATTGGCTTGGTCAAAGTCGTATCTAATTGGCAGAACTCAAAAGGTGCCTTTTCGTTCCTCGATATCTAAAACTGTTCGAGTTACGTCAGGTGTCCCCAAGGCAGTCATCTGGGCCCACTGTAATATACCTTGTTTATAAACGATTTGCCTTCGGCCTTGGCTCATTCACGCGAGCTCATGTTTGCGGATGACGTCAAGATTTGTTATTCATATAATGATCCTTCTTTCCAACAGTACTTGCAATCAGATCTCGATGCGTTCTGTGTTTGGTGTCACGTTAATAAATTACACCTTAATGCCTCTAAATGCTCTTTTATGACTTTCAGTCGTTTGTCGCCGTTCCTAGCTCATTACTCTATTAAGTCTGTTCTGTTAAATTGTGTACCATCATTTAAAGACTTAGGCGTTATGTTTGACCCAAAACTTTCTTTTAATATTCATATATCTTCAATTGTTAATAGAGCATGCAGTCTTTTTGGCTTCATTAAACGTTGGGCCAAAGAATTTGATGATCCATATGTGACAAAGGTTAATATTGCTCACCAGTGTGGAACCCTCAAAATGTTGTTCACCAGCGTAGTATTGAATCGGTACAGAAGCAATTTCTTAAGTTTGGGTTACGCGGTCTTAATTGGGACCCGAGTCTTCGCCTACCTTCTTATTCAGACAGACTTCTTCTTATTAATCTTCCTTCACTTTACAACCGTAAGCTCGTATTTGGCATTCTCTTTCTACATAAAGTAGTCAACGGCGAAGTCATTTCTACCAATTTACTAGATACGCTATATTTTTGTGTTCCCTCACGTCGAACCAGAAACTTTTTTCCTCTTCACCTTAGTAGATGTCTGACTAACTACTCTCTATTACATCTTCTCCCATTTTACTTTCGCCTACACCATCTTCGTGTCCCTCTTTATGCTCTTCTTTTCAGATTGATGTACCCACTACAAGCCCCGGTGTACCTCAATCTATCCCTCACGGGAACTCTGATCAATTACTGGATCATGCTGGCTTTCAATCACTTGCGGATCCCAATGGTCCTCCGCCTCCACTAACTGTAGTGCCTCATCGTAAACAATTATTTATCTCTAGGCTTGCTCCAGATACTTCTGAATCGTCTGTGGCACCTTACATTGGTAATATATGCCCTGCTAAGGTTTTAATTCAAAAGTTTAAGTTTTCTAGGCCTCATGAAATCTCCTCTTTTAAAATTACTGTACCAAATGAGTATTTCTCAGCTATGGTTGACCCTAACTTTTGTCCAGAGGGCCTAGTTGTACACGAATTTGCGCCCAATAACCGCTCCCGCCCTTTGCCTGTCCACCTTCCTAATGTATCTTCTGCTTCAAAAAACTAATAACGTCTAGTCTTTGCATTCACTATCAAAATGTAAGAGGACTTCTTACCAAGCTCTCTAAATTATTCTGTGATAGATTAACCTTTTCGGCTGACATATTAGCTTTCTCTGAAACTTGGCTTAATTCCTCTGTTTTGGATAATGAAATTCTTTCTAATAACTTTATTTCTTATAGGCTTGATCGTGTTGGTCGACGTGGCGGTGGAGTACTCATTGCTGTCAACTCGAATCTGTGTTCAAGTGTTGTGCCGATTGATCTCCCCCTCTTAGGTGTTGAGTTTATTTGCGTCGAAGTTACATGTTCTAACTTTACCTTATTTATCTCTTGTTCGTATATTCCTCCAACTTCTGATATCATGATCTACATGCACCATGCTGATGCTTTGCGAACTATTTTTAGTCGTCTTAAAGATCGTGATTTTTTTATAGCTTTAGGTGATTTTAACTTGCCTAATGTTTCTTGGCTTGCTGATGATAATCTATCTTTCTTAATTCCTTCATCTCAACATGTTTTTCTGGATAGCCTACTTGAATGTCCGCCATATCAGTTGAATTCTTTTCTTAACTCTTCTAAAAGAATCCTCGATCTTGTTTTTGTCTCTGATCCCACTGTTAGTGCTGTATCACAAACACAGCCCCTAGTGAAGCCTGAAGATACTTATCACCCTACCATTGAAATTACTATTTCTTACAATTCCGTTAATAATTCATTCAATAACATCTCAAATTCTCGTCGCAGATGTTTTCGTAAAACAAATTTCAATCTTCTTAACAGCCTTATTTTCTCTTTGATTGGTCATTTCTGTTTGAGTGCTTTGCTATAGATTGTGCAGTAAATTTTTTCTACTCTGCTCTTAATTCTCTAATTGATAAATGCGTTCCTTATGTGAATGTCTCTGCCGTCTCCAGTGTGCCAGTCTGGTTCACACGTAGGCTCTCTAATCTCCGTAACATTAAATCGAGATATTTTAAAAGATTTAAAAAAACTGGTTCGCGACTTGACTATGCAAATTATTTTGTAGCCAAATCTCAATTTTGCCTTTTAAATACTTAATGCTACAATAATTATATCGTTCGCTGTAAGGTTGAATTTTTATAAGAACCCCAAAAGATTTTATAACTTTGTTAATTCCAAAAGACGCTCCAATTTACTACCTTCCACCTTGAGACTTAATGACCAGACTGCTAATAGTGATTCAGATATTGCAGATCTGTTTCCTAAATTCTTTTAGTGGACTTATTCTTCTACTGCTTCGGATCCCACACCTTATCCCTTCACAATTCCACATTCAAATTGTATGTTTTTTCCTAATATTACTGAAGACTGTATTATCTCTAGCTTGTCATCTATGACGTCTTCCTTCGTACCCGGGCCTGATAATATACCTAGTTGCATCCTTAAAATGTGTTCGATTTCCCTATCTAAGCCTTTATCTCGTTTATTCTTTATATCGAGTGAGACTTGTCGCTTCCCTGATATTTGGAAGGAGTCTTTTATTATTCCGCTTTTTAAAAGGGTAACAAATCGGATATTTCTAACTACCGTGGCATTGCCAAACTTTCGGCAATACCTAAGCTGTTTGATAAAATGATTACGTCTTCCCTTCAACACCTATCCAGATCCACTATTTCTGCTTGTCAGCATGGCTTCATGAAAGGTCGTTCGTCGCTTACCAACCTATTAGAATTGACTACCCTTGTACACCATGGCTTCCGTAAAAGTGTCAAACTGATGTTATTTATACTGACTTTAGTAAGGCTTTCGATACGGTTGATCATTCCTTGCTTCTCATGAAACTTAACATCATGGGTTTTTCCCCGAAACTATTGGCTTGGTTAAAGTCGTATCTTATTGGCAGAACCCAAAAGGTGTCTTTTCGTTCCTCGATATCTAAAACTGTTCGAGTTACGTCAGGTGTCCCCCAAGGCAGTCATCTGGGCCCACTATTATTTACCCTGTTTATAAACGATTTGCCTTTGGCCTTGGCTCATTCACGCGTGCTCATGTTTGCGGATGACGTCAAGATTTGTTATTCATATAATGATCCTTCTTTCCAACAGTACTTGCAATCAGATCTCGATGCGTTCTGTGTTTGGTGTCACGTTAATAAATTACACCTTAATGCCTCTAAATGCTCTTTTATAACTCTAGAATATTGCTCACCAGTGTGGAACCCTCAATATGATGTTCACCAGCGTAGTATTGAATCGGTACAGAAGCAATTTCTTAAGTTTGCGTTACGCGGTCTTAATTGGGACCCGAATCTTCGCCTACCTTCTTATTCTGACAGACTTCTTCTTATTAATCTTCCTTCACTTTACAACCGTAGGCTCGTATTTGGGATTCTCTTTCTACATAAAGTAGTCAACGGCGAAGTCAGTTCTACCAATTTACTAGATACGCTATATTTTTGTGTTCCCTCACGTCGGACCAGAAACTTTTTTTCCTCTTTACCTTAGTAGATGTTTGACTAACTATTCTCTTCACGAACCCCTTCGTGTTCTTTGCCAATCTTTTAACAACCTTTCTCACCTTATTTCTCCTCATCTATCTGTCACTTCTCTTCGCGCTATAGTTTTTTATTATCTACAGCGTACCCACTGAAAGTATTCTGGACTGGATATTGGATTGGCTGCAACTCATCCCTGACCACATTGATTGTGAATCGGGGCATAGCTGGCACCTTGTTGCAAATAAACACCTCCACCGGGTCGGGGATGTTGTGCATAAAGCTAAGCTACCTTCATGAATTAATTACTATCTGTATTTTAGCTTAAGCTTTTTCGTCGACTGCTGACTTAGTTGACGTAAATAAATAAAATAAAATAAAATAAAATAAAATAAAATAAAATAAATAAAATAAACGAAGTTTTGCGCGCGTTTCAATTTCATTCCTCTCTCACCAGACCCCTGAAGAAATTGGCACCCGCCAAACACTTGTGACCTATTTGGATCCTTCCGCCCCGCTACGAACATTGGTCCTTCGAGCCGGATATCTTTCCGCTCTTCCAGCTTGCATCGGCGGAATTCCTGATAAGTACAACATTTCTTAATAAATATCTCATTCACATTATATTACAACTTATAAAAGTGTGAGGTTTCCCGCTCTTCCATAGCGACCTACACACTTTTGTATACTTGTATGTACATACCTGACCTGTTCCAAAGGCTACGTGGTTTATTAAGTGCCTTTTTTCCATTCTTTGAAATTCTGAATGTCTAAAAGTCCAATTGCATAACAATACATATGTGTGTACATATATGTATACATATATATACGTACATGTAAAAACAGCTGTTTTCTAGCCTGCAAGTAAAAGTGTTTAATAATCGAGAATTAATAAGGTACCACTTACCTTTCCTTAAAGTGTAAAGCACACTCCACGGGCTGATCATTAGTCCAGCGGCATAAATTATTTATGCCAAATACTTTGTATATGCATACATATGTACATATGTATGTAGATACATATGTACATATGTATGTACGACATACTTATATACATATGTATGTATGTAAATATGTCCACATACAATTTGATTTCACCCACACAAAATAAGTTGCAGCCACTCCGATATGCATAATTAAAGCAGGAAATCGTGATCTTCGTTAAACAATTTAAAATTAATTAAATTCATAAAACATAAACAACGGTAGAACAGCTGACTCCCGATCAGTGCTGACACTGAAGTCTCCTCAGTGCTGACACTTGAGCCAAGCCGTGACTCGGTCACGACATCCATTTCTTCCATCGTGATTTTCGTATTGTGCAAAAAATATTTCAATCGACTGATGAATTTAATTCGCAAAATATTTTCTAAAGAAAAATAAGTACAATTTTGTAAGATGTTATTTATTTATGTTCTGGTCGATTAATTTTAGCTATCTACACATAGATCGCGGTCAGTATTTCTAAGTCGCGATTGTTAGTATTTAAGTCTCGATTGTTAGTATTTAAGTCTCGATTGTTAGGATTCAAGTATCGTTCGTTAGTATTAAGTCGCCTATGGAAAATATCGGTATCGGCCTGGTGCCGCACTGAAAGTTTTCTCCCTCTTCTTGCGGTGACGCTTGAACGAGCTAGACGCACCAACTGCCGAAAACTTAAAAATAAAATCTTGGTCATCAACACTAATCACTATCATTTTTTCTAAAATAAATAGGTGTTTACAACTCTGAAGTGGGATTACTAGACGGAAATAGATATATTTCTGTGCACGCCACCAATTTTGAAAATTTATGCTTAGTTAAGGAAAATTGTCCTGACCTACTCCACGATGGGAGTTACTAAGGAGGAGATGACGAGAGCTCTGCGCGCAAGCGGAGTCGAGGTACCGCCGTCATTCCCAGTCGGGCAAACTCGCCGACTGGGCACCGCCACACGAGACAGTGAAGAATCGGCGCTGTCGTCCCTTGCCGCCAAACCTGATGGAACTTCATCGGCTCCGACGCAGGCCACACGTTCTGCGTCTAAGATGGCCGCCTCCACGCCCACCGGTGCTGGTGCACGCACTGCTGTGACTGCCGCTGCAGTACCGGCTGCCACTGGAGCCGTCGCTGCTGCGCCTGCCGCTGCAGTACCGAGAGCCGCTGTGCCGACTGCGGCCACACCCTCCCCTGCCGGACCAACTGCTGACATACTCGCCCCTGCTGGGCCAACTGTTGCTATACTAGCCCCTGCTGGGCTAACCGCTGCCGCATCCGCCCCTGCTGGGCCAACTGCTGCCACACTGGCCCCTGCTTGGCCAACCGCTGATATACTCGCCCCTGCCGGCACGACTGCTGCCATACTCGCCCCTGTCGGGCAAACTGCTGACATACTCGCCCCTGCCGTGCCCGCTGCTGCCGTACCCGCTGCTGCTGTACACGCAGCTTCCATATACTCCCCTTACAGGCCTGCCGCTGCAGTACTCGCTGTTTCCACATCCTCCCCTTCCAGGCTTGCCGCTGCCGTGCCCGCCGCTGCCGTGCCCGCCGCTGCCGTGCCCGCCGCTGCTGTACCCGCAGCTTCCAAACCCGCCGCTTCCAGGCCTGCCGCTGCAGTACTAGCTGCTGCCGCGCCCGCCGCTGCCGTACCCACTGATGTGCCTGCCGCTGCAGTACTTGTTGCTGCTGTACCCGCTGCTCACGTGCCCACTGCTGTGCCTGCCGCCGCACTACCGGTTGCCATTGTGCCCGCCGCTGCTGTACCCGCTGCTCACGTGCCCACTCCTGTGACTGCCGCCGCCGTATCCACTGCTGTACCCGCCGCCGCTGTACCCGTATATCGTACCCACTGCCGTGCCTGCTGCTGCAGTTCCGGTTGTCGCTGTGCCCGCCGCTGCCGCACCCGCCTCTGCCGCTGTTGTGCCCGCCGCTGTTGGGCCAGCTCCTGCTGTGCCCGCCGCTTCCAGGCCTGTCGTTACAGTACCCACTGCCTCCATGCCTGCCGCTGCAGTACCCGCTGCTGCCGCGTCCGCCGTTGCCATACCCGCTACTGCTGTAGCCGCCACTTCCAGGCCTGCCGCTGCAGTACCCGCAGCTTACATATTCACCGCTTCCAGGCTTGCCGCTGCAAGACCAGCTGCTGCTGTACCTGCTTCCATGCCGGCCCCTGCAGTTCCCGCTGCTGTCTCGGCTGCCGCTTCCAGTCCGCGTGGGATAACCTCACTGCGCGATTCGAAAATAATCGATTATTGATTATGATCCAAGCCAAGCAGCTTCTACAGATCCCAGCTGTAACCCAAGAGTCTGGCAAAGCGTTAAGGTTGCTTAACCGGTCTTGAGCTTTCCGGGGCTCGTACAGACAATTGGGATATCCTTCTCATAGCAATCTGTACGAGCAAAATGCCCAAAGCCACCCTTCTGTTGTGGGAACAGTCCGTTCCAAATAAGACCGCCGTCTCATCCTGGGACGACCTGAATCGATTCCTAACTGATCGCCACCGTGCACTAGAGGCCACAGATGTCCTTCAACCAAGCTCTAGCGGTCAGGCCTTTCCATCCGTAAGCCGAAAACCTAGGGCACGAACTCAGGCCTTTTCCACTCAAGTGCAAGAGAGCTCAGCACCCGATGCTTGTATAATTCCGAATCCTGCGTCCTCCGATTCTTCCAGCAGCCCCCATGTAAACGTGGGAAGTGTACTTCGCCTCCACTAGCAACACTGGTCTCCTGGGTACTGCGAGGGTAACTATTCATCATCGTGGCAAGCAGTTTCAAATCCGCGCTTTGATTGATATGGGATCCGAAGCGTCCTTTATTTCCCAAAGAATGTTTGAATTGATTAATCCTCCAAGCTGCAAGGTATCAACTAGCATTTGCGGCATCGGGCAATGTGATGCGGGTAGCGGCGACAAAGTGTGCCGCTAACAGATTTCTCCTCCTGACGAACCGCTGCGACAGTTCCAAGCAATCGCCGTGGTGCTGCCTAGTGTAGCTGAAGCACTTCCGTCCTGCGCCGTCCCGAATAAGGTGAAGCAGGACTCGCTTGACGTTCCGCTCGCTGATCCGCAATTTCACCAAAGAGCTCCTGTGGATTTGGTGCTTGGAGCCGAGCTCCTTCCCACTATCCTCGGGGAACGAATCATCAAGAATGTTGGTGATTCTTTCGTGGGGATCGAGACGATATTCGGATGGGTTCTCTGTGAATCCGTTACTGGAAAACCCAGAAGTTCTCGGTCCAACTCCTCCAGCAGTCCGAAGATGTCTCTAAGGACAGCAGCACCATCCGATTTAGAACGCAGTTCCAATTGCTTCAGGTGCCGCGTTTGTCAAGGGGCACACGCGCTCCGTCAGTGCCGACAGTTTCGAGGACTACGAGCTGACGACAAGCTACGGGTAGTCTTGAGCAACGGATACTGCCCAAACTGTTTGGCTCATGAGCATTCCAATGGTTCCTGCAGGAGCACAGCAGGATGCCATCGATGCGGCAAGCAACACCACACGCTCTTGCACATCGGCAGCTCAGTCGCGTACATCCAACCCAAAGCGTCCAAAGAGCAAAGACCCGAAAGGCACCCGCCTTTCATTCGGACTTCTATACAGAGGTCATCAGTCATCGCGCCGCCTACTCCATCTACATCCAAAGTTCCCCCTCCATCTCCACCCGTGTCTTGGCGATCCAGAACGCTGCCATCCCCCATCCTTAGACATGTCCAGCGAGGCAATTGCAACTTGTTGCAAGGGGGCGGTATGTTCACGCCACCGGGTGAACAGCAGAGAGTGAGGGTTAGGGGTTTTTCCAAAAACCGAATTCGGTCATACTGAGGAAGGTGACGAAGGGTTCTCCAGTAAATCGCCATATTCAATCCAGTACGAGCATCTAACCCGAACACCCGTTCTTTCACTGTGCTTTTTTTCCGATATTGTATTTTTCCAACCCGAAACATTTTCGTGTGTGCCGGGACATTTTGTAAAGAAACTAAATAAACCAAAATAAACCACTCACCAGACCCCTGAAGAAATTGGCACCCGCCAAACACTTGTGACCTATTTGGATCCTTCCAGCCAGCTACGAACAATAGTACTAAATGCCGAAACCCCAATATTTTCGCGTCCGCGCAGACTACCGTTTCAAGAAACAAAAATAGTCGACGAACAAATTGAAGAGTGGATAATCAACGATATAATTGAAAATTCAGAGTTAACAAGCCCTGTAGTCCTTGTCAAAAAGCGTGACGTCTCACCGAGACTCTGTATTGATTTAAGACGCATCAATAAGGTAATTATAAAAGATCGTTTTTCTCTGCCTCTTATTGAAGACCAACTTGATAGACTCCAAGATGTAAAGATATTCAGTACAATAGATCTGAAAAACGGATTTTTTCACGTGCCTGTGGCCGATTCAAGTAAGAAGTACACATCGTTTGTGACTCAGAATGGCCAATATCAATTTAAAAAAGTACCTTTTGGACTCTCCGATTCGCCTGGTGTGTTTCAACGGCACATTAAAGCAATATTTCGACCCCTTATTCGCCGAGGTATTGCACTTTAGGGAAATAATTAATTAATTTAATTATCTCGGTGTATTTCATAAAAAGATTTTCTTTAGGGCACACCCCACCCCTGATTTGTAAACTCTCTATTATCTCAGCTTTTAATCTCTTGAGATTGTCTTTATATTTTCGGATTTTATTCTTTATTTAAAATTAATTGCACATGTGTTCTTATTGCCTATATTCAAAAGAGTGTGCCCGTACCCCGCCTCAATATATTATACCCTTTTAGTGTAACCAAATTTGGTTATCGGGGAAATAATCAATGAGGAAAGGAGTGGGCTTATTTAAAATATTCTTATATTTACAGTTCAAAATGTCGATGTTCATGTGTCCTGCAGATTACGCACAGTTTGCTTTGCTCTTCGTCGATCCTTGAGCAGAGTGTAACGATTGTATGCCCAAACCAATAATGGCCAAGTTCTTCTTCTTCTTAATTTAAAATTTTATTAAATAGACTTCCCCGGATCTTATATTAATTTGGTATTCATTTTTATACCCTTGCAAAAAGGTATATTAATTTTGGTCAGAAGTGTGCAACGCATAGAAGGAAGCATCTCCGACCATATAAAGTATATATATTCTTTATCAGCACGACGAGACGAGTTCAAATAACCATGTCCGTCCGTCCGTCTGGATCGACGCGAACTCCTCCTAGACCGTAAGTGCTACAGAGATGAAATTTTGCATGTAGGCTTGTATATACTGTACAGTTTGCCAAATTTGATCAAGATCGGGTGACTATGTCATATAGCTCCCATAGGAACGATCGGTCGAAAACAGTGACTTTTATTAATAACTTCGTTACTTTTGTTGCGATTGCTTTTAAATTTAATATTTGTTAGTTTAATATATCTGTTAATGGCTATGCCGAATTTGATAAAGATCGGATGACTATATCATATAGCTCGAATAGGAACGATCGGTGGAAAACAGTGACTTTCATCAATAACTTCGTTATTTCCTATGCTGAGATTGCGTCCCGTTCTTTTGCAGACATTAGACTTTTTAGATAAAAAGTTTTTACACTTTCATGGCTATGGGTAAGAAAAGTTAACCGAAGTTAACCCCGACCCTCTGGTTTTAAATAAAGGTTGGAAAATACAATAATGATCCTTCCAAAGGTTCACAAAGGTAAACCTTGTTACTTCTTTCACTTCATCTAAATAATCAAGATCGGTCAACATTTGCGAATCAACGTAATCAAGGGTAGTAATCAATGCGAGTCATTGACTCACACTTACTAGGAATTCCAAGTTCATGTGAACAGTTCAGTTCACAGTCCCAAGCATGAAAGTGGTTCGCGGTTTACCCGGACCTCTCGGTCTAGGAAATACACGTTGATATTTGATTGTAGCCTGTTATTGGTCTATCTCCTTACAAACCAACAGGTACGGCTCCACTTATATAAATACATTCAAACAAAATTAACATTATACCGCTATCATGAATGAAGGCAATAGAAGCTTCAACACCATAGTCCTGAAGATATCTATTTAATATATTTGAGTCTGTTTCGTTATCGACTTTAACCAGTCAAATCATTCCACGAATTAAGAACGGCCATGCACCACAACCCATAGATTTGAGAAAGAGCTATCAATCTGTCAATTCACTTAAGTTTCAGCTCTGCAACCTTACTTCTTCCGGAGGCCAAAAGCTTAGGTTCCCGGGACTGAGAGTGCCATAAATGTAGCTACACCCAATTGCTAGGTGGCATCGTTTATGGTTAGAACTAGGGCGGTATCTGATAGCCTTCGAACCTCTAACATTCGTTCTTGATTAAGGAAAACATATTTTGCAAATGCTTTCGCTTAAGTTAGTCTTACCACGGTCAAAGAATTTCACCTCTCCCGTTTCTCTCTCCTGCTTCTATTAATCCATACCTATTTATCTGAATAATACGCTTACATAGGTATAGCACTAACTACAAATGTATGTTGTACTACCCTTATGAAGCACAAGTTTAACTAAGAACGTTTTATCCGCAACAACTTTACTATACGCTATCGAATTAGCACAACCCACACCCTCAAACATATCAAACATTCTAAAATACTTAAAAACAACAAATTTATATCCCTACATTTAAGTAATTCCAATTTAATTTAAATAATACATATATATATAAGAAATTTCATTTATTTCTCGGAGATTGAATTAGGCATTTCTAATAATTTGAATTGTATGCCTACTGTTAAGGCGAATACCTCAGTGTTAAGTAATGAATATCATGACTGATGTAGAACTGTTTAATACTAGATATGTGCGATGACAGTATAGGCTGTCATCGAGTGTGGCTCGGTGTGCGGTTGAGAGAATACAGAATTCTCTTTTCCTTCTGGAATTCAACCTGAAAGTACATCGAGACTCGCTGCACAAACCTCGTGGAAAAATGGAAGCCAACAATGGAATCAATGATTCAGGAATCCCTGAAATCCTTACCTCACCGATATCAGAAGTGGGAATACATTACCAGTAGTTTCGTCAACTCAAATCACAAGTAATGTAATGATAAATGGAAATTGTATCGAAGTAGTATTTCATGTAGTCCAAGATAATAATATGAAAAATAATATTGTAATTGGCCGCCAAATTTTAGCACAGGGAAACTCTGCTATAGTATCAATAGAAGATGTGGAAATAATTAAAGACAAAACAGTTAAAGTTTGTTCTATAAAAAGTTACGAAAATGATTTTAATAATTTAGCAACTGAAGCACAGGGAGAAGATAATAATCAATTGTTAAGATTGTTAAGAAAGCATTCAAAATCATTCATTCGCGGAACTCCTTTAACTCGCGTAACTACTGGTGTAATGTCAATTCGATTAGTAGAACCCACCAAGACTGTGCAAAGACGCTCTTACAGATTCAGTCCCCGTGAAATAGACTTGCTCCGGTCAAAAGTTCAAGAGCTAATAGATTATAAGGTAATAAGGCCGAGCAGTTCACCTTATGCTAGTCCACCAATTTTAGCAAAAAGAAAAACGGATCTGTAAGACTCTGTGTCGATTTTAGGGAATTAAAAAGAAATACCATTGCAGATAAGTTTGCTCTACCATTTATTTCAGATCAGATAGCTAGATTGCGTGGAGCATGATACTTTACTTGCTTGGACATGGCTTGCGGGTATTATCAGGTCCCATTACACGAGAACTCCGTTAAGTACACTGCATTCGTGACTCCCGACGGACAATTTGAGTTTTTAGCGATGCCGTTTGGTCTAAAGAACGCACCTTCGGTTTTTCAAAGAGCAGTGATGAAAGCAGTGGGCGATTTGCATGGCGTCAACTAAGGAATTACAACATTTAGGAAATTTATAGGATTGGCTTCGTATTTTTGCCAATTTGTACCCACCTTTAGATGGTCAGTAATAAACCAAGTACATGAATCGATCTTACACTTAGATACACTGGAAAACTAAGTGGGAAGAACAATCGCAAAGAGTATGTCATTCTTCAAATCGATGGTCTTACAAAAAATGTTTATTTGTACCACACTTATAAGCTTGACGCAGTTAGTTGTATTGACACTTTAAAGTCATCGATTGCACTTTTTGGAGTACCTGCTCGATTAGTGGCTGATCAAGAAGTATTACGGTATAAAAATTTGTCGAATTCTGTGCTTCTCAGAAAATTCAGCTTCACTTAATAGCGACAGGTGCTAGCCGGGCAAATGGACAGGTCGAAAGAGTGATAAGCACTTTAAAAATATATTAACTATCGTTGAATCCAGTGGGCGTTCATGGCAAGACAACAGACTAAGTTGGACTCTAAATTTCGTGGACCTTTTATGGTCATAGAAGTATTAGAAGGCGATAGATATACGTACACCCACATAACACTTAAGCACCTTAAATACCCTAGCCTTAACGATATTTTTGCTTAAACATCATTGTCTGTTTATACACATTTCACTTATTGTCCACAAACGGACAGATTGTAAATAGGATATCCCCTTTATAAAAAATAAACAAAAATTAATATTATATCGGTACAAGTCTCAAATACATATGTCTTATGCATTTATAATTGGCAATGTCTATTTAATTATTATACCGTTGCAGAGGGTATTATAAAAATTGAAACGCACAGAAGGAGACTTTTCCCACCCCATACAAGTCTCAAATACATATGTCTTATGCATTTATAATTGGCAATGTCTATTTATTTATTATACCGTTGCAGAGGGTATTATGAAATTGAAACGCACAGAAGGAGACTTTTCCCACCCCATAAAGTATATATATTCTTGATCAGCATGAGAAGCTAAATCGATATAGCCATGTCCGTCTGTCAGTCCGTCCTTCCGTCCGTCCGTCGGCTATCGGGATGAAATTTTTTTGGGGCTTCTTATTACCCGGGTAAGATAAAGTATGAAAATCATCCGGATCGGACTAATATATCATATACTTCCAGAAGAAA
Source organism: Drosophila equinoxialis (assembly GCA_018150345.1). Taxonomy (NCBI): domain Eukaryota; kingdom Metazoa; phylum Arthropoda; class Insecta; order Diptera; family Drosophilidae; genus Drosophila; species Drosophila equinoxialis. Next base: position 96,625 of record JAECWI010000210.1, read on the forward strand.
CATATGATAGTATTGGATATGAAATCTTAGATCCCAAAAATTTTAATCTGATCGGATAAATAGAACACAAGTTACAATCAATAAAAATCGGCTCAAGCGCTGCCTACCACGTCATCATCAAATCAAACAGAGCACATGCATACACACACAATTGTAGTAAACAAGTAATAAAAATAATAAAAAAGCCTACCAACTAGGATTTCCCAACACAAATCTGACTATAAAATGAGACATTATACAGATACACCAAAAACAGCACTAATGACACACTGTGCAACTAGTGGCCATGCACCGAATTTCGAAGAGACAATAATATTAGATGAAGAGCGGAACTACAACAAAAGGTTCACCATGGAGATGCTACATATCATCAACACTCCAAGCGCCACACGACTTAACTTTAAGACTGATACCGACAACTGCGCTCACATATACAGACATTTACTTGACAATAATTAGTTCTTAACTCCACGTCGAACGGTGCTGACGTGTTAAACAATGTATGTAAAAAGATTGTTAAATGTCACATAATTGTTAAATGTTCTTGTATTTTATTGTAGTTGCCCTGAAGACGGTTGCCGCTGCGCAACCTAAATATATCGGAAGGAAGAAAATCAAAAACTACATTTTGTTTTTTATTTTATTTGAACCAAATGACCTGAAGCCTTAAAAAATCTTAAGATAATAACACAAAGGTTGCAAAAACTACCACATTTAGAGAATATTAGAAAATTAAACCCCGTTATATTTCAGTTAAAATTTATACACATTTCGGTCGCGTGGCGTCGACCAAGCGACTTTTGGCTTTCAAGCAGCCTTGGATTTATCTTTTTCTTTGGGACAATTTGTTTTATTGTACCCCAGCCCAATCGCTGATATTCTCTTCGTTGGAACAAAAGGAGACCTCTTTGAACAACCTAGACACCAACGAGCCTCGGATTTATTTTATCAACTCTTCCATTTCATCAATAATCACCGTCATGGGCCAGGCTTAAATAGTCTGGTGATGAAATGACGCAATTTCCCGGCTAATACCGACATTACATTCTCAATTATGTACCCAATTATATACCCAATTTAAGCAGGGTCTATTACTTTTTTTGACATTTTTTTGTATGCCTATGCATACTTAGTAGCAATTTTGCTACCTTTTTCTTGTTTCATCTGTACGCACCGTATGGCGTTGCAGCACTTTGGCTGCTTATTTTTATTTTTCTCTTTCTTTTATTAACGTAAATTTTGCTGATCTAAAAGAAATTTAAATGAATTATTAGTTTAAGTAACGTAATGAAAATTTAGATATTATCATTTAAATTAAGTCCATATTCAGTTAAGTAAAATCAGTTTTGCTTAGTAGGAAACCTATTGGGTATGCAATGCGTTGAGTTTGGCTTTGTTACATTTCATTTTTCTAATAACTAAATTATTCAGCAAATCCCTGCAGCATCGATCGCAGAGATCGCAAGAGATCGCACCGTTGGATAAATCGTGAGTTAACACACATATGTATCTATATAATATAAATATTTGTTTCATTGCCAACTGGCACACGCGGCCACATAACCCAAATCCCTTTTGAATTACTATGAATTTTTGAAACTATTTTGCTATATCTTTTTACATATCTTTATTTTGTAATTTCTTAGAAAATAAGCCATGAAAACCTTTTGTTTGGAATTAAACTCATAACTCGAAATTTCGTCATGTTTGCGTAAACTAATTCTTTGAGGAATCCGTCTCCTGAATCCATGACTATGCTGCCGTTTCAAATCGTCTAAGACCATTTAAATGTCTGTTAATGGGCAATCAATTAAACCCAATAGTTTGCCAAGGTAGGGTGGGTACATAAAGGGTTAGCGAGCAACACCTTTAGCTAATCCGCAGAGAAGTCCTCCGCACAATTAATAGTATTCCGATCTGGTTCAACATTTTGCTTTTTACATCCTTTTAGTTTCTGATAGTGCACTTATATTTTTCTGTATGATCCGTGCGTATGTCTAGACTCTAGAGTAGGAAAGAACCCCCCCCTCATCCGACGAGCTAAGCAAGATCTTTAGCATACACTTGTGTTATCGTTAGCAAAGTAAAGAAAAATTAGGACGCTAGCAACTACACGCGCACATGTATTTCACTACAATCGTTTACCTTGTACCTTGGTAGGCTTTTTTATTATTTTTATTACTTGTTTACTTGACATATAAACGTTGAATTAGAGCAAACTTCAACATGACTGAACAACCAAATCGTCCAATAATAAAAGAAGAAGCTAACTTCGTCTATGCCAAAGTTTATATACCCTAGCAGTTCTTGGCAATAATATTTTTACATTTTGAAATTTTTTTCCCTGCAACTCAATTCATCAATACACAAACAAAACATTACAATTATTACTCTTTTTACTACAATTGTGTGTGTATGCATGTGCTCTGTTTGATTTGATGATGACGTGGTAGGCAGCGCTTGAGCCGATTTTTATTGATTGTAACTTGTGTTCTATTTATCCGATCAGATTCAAATTTTTGGGATCTAAGATTTCATATCCAATACTATCATATGTTTCTTCTGAAAGTATATGATATATTAGTCCGATCCCGATGATTTTCATACTTTATCTTACCCGCGTAATAAGAAGCCCCAAAAAAATTTCATCCCGATAGCCGACGGACGGACGGGATAACGGACTGACAGACGGACATGGCTATATCGATTTAGCTTCTCATGCTGATCAAGAATATATATACTTTATGGGGTGGGAAATGTCTCCTTCGGTGCGTTTCAATTTTATAATACCCTCTGCAACGGTATAATAAATAAATAGACATTGCCAATTATAAATGCATAAGACATTTGTATTTGAGACTTGTACCGATATAATATTAATTTTTGTTTATTTTTTTATAACGGGGATATCCTATTTACAATCTGTCCGTTTGTGGACAATAAGTGAAATGTGTGGCGTCACAGCCACATATGGTATTAAATTTAAAACAAATATAAACAGACTATGATGTTTAAGCAAAAATACTGTTAAGGCTAGGCTATTTAAGGTGCTTAAGGGTTATGTGGGTGGATGAAAGGGGGGTGTTGGTGGTGGGAGCCAATGAGCTGATCACTCCTCGATTGAGATGGACTCTTCTTAGGCGGCGGGAGGAAGTGATGTTGTCCAGAAGATTTATGGCTGGTTGGGGTGCCTGTCGAGACACTCAAGACGAACCTTGCTGAGTATGACTATTTATTATATAATGTTCACTTATTAAATGTCAAATTGAAATTAAATTTTAAATTTAATATCAAAATACAAATGGTTATTTTCTTTAGAAATGAACAAAATTAAAACAAATGTGATTATACATTGCAATGTGTAATATTTTTGTGTAATACTTTTGAACAAATATTGTCACGTATTTTTAAATATATAAATGTATTATCTGGTTAGATTACGACCTATGTGAAATTGAAATCAATCTTTGTAATTTAGCCGTCTCGAGGTCAATCAAAAGAAGATTATTTTAAAGGCAAAACAACAAAGTGTTTGTGTTTGTTAAAAATTATATAATTGTGTTTTTAACAACACATTAAATAAGAACAGTTTTCTGATTAATCCTGTCAGTAGTTATATGCTTGCCTCAAAGATAAAGCCATGCATATCTAAGTACACACGAATTAAATGCGAATTAAAGTAGTTATAGTTCTTTAGATCGTCTGGGACGTGTGTTTTTGTTAGACTAAAATCAAGCCATCATTTGATCGTTACATTGGTTGAACTATAGATAAAATGCAGATCGTATGGTCTTGTACCGACGACAGATCTTTCAAAATTGCCCACTGCCAGCTCGGGGAGGTAGTGACGTAAAATATCAATACATACTCATATACGAGGCCTGTAATTGGTATGAGTACGCTTTAAATCCTTTAACAAGGACGAATTGGAGGGCAATTCTGGTGCAAGCAGCCTCGGTAATTCCAGCACCGATAGCGTATAGTAAAGTTGTTGCGGATAAAACGTTCTTAGTTGAACTTGTGCTTCATACGGGTAGTACAACATACATTTGTAGTTAGTACTATAATATTTAGATCAATAGGTAATGATTAATAGAAGCGTTTTGGGGCATTAGTGAGAGGTGAAGTTCTTGGACCGTGGCAACACTAACTTAAGCGAATGCATTTGCAAAATATGTTTTCATTAATAAAGAACGAATGTTAGAGGTTCGAAGGCGATCAGATAGCGCCCTAGTTCTAACCATAAACGATGCCATCTAGCAATTTTGTGTAGCTACTTTTATGGCTCTCTCTGTTGTTTCCCGGGAACCAAAGCTTGACAGCGGTAAAATGTTTGTGTTTGAACGTATTTATATAAGTGGAGCCATACCTCTTGGTTTGTCCCATTATAATGACACTAGCTTCTTAAATGGACAAACTGCGTCTAGCAATAATGGGATTGAGCATTAACAGACTACAATGGAAGTATCAACGTGAATTTCCTAGACCGAGAGGTCTGGGTAAACCGCTGAACCACTTTCATGCTTGGGATTGTGAACTAAAACTGTTCACATGATCTTGGAATTCCTAGTGTGTTAGTCATTAAAGTTCCTGTCTTTTGTGCCAACCGGCCGTCGCTACTACCGATTGAATTATTTAGTGAGAACTCCGGTTGTTTCGCAAAAGTTGACCGTACTTGATTATTTAGAGGAAGTAAAAAGTCGTAACAAGGTTTCCGTAGGTGAACCTGCGGGAAAAATCATTATTGTATATTTCAACCGTTATTAATATAAATAAATAACAAATTAATATGAGATGAATGAAAATGAAATTGAAGATGAGAAAAATATTATTACATTTGATCCAGAAAAAAAAAAATTTTTGTTCGATTTTTCACCAATGCACTATGGAAAAAAAGAACGATATTTTGGTATTAATCAAATTTTTTTTTGTATCAAATCGCAACAAATATTTTTTACAATTCTAAATTCATTAGATAGAATAAAAAAAATTTTTTTTTAATGATTCGGGACTACCCCTATTATTTGATAATTTTACAAAGTCAGCTGATTCAGAGTTGCCTCGCAACGTGAAAAAACACCACATATAGATCGCAACTTTTCAGCTGTATTAAATTTGTTTGTTATTCGCATAAATTAAAAGTTAATATGGAAAAAGTTAATAAAGGTATGTATAATAAGTGTCCGTAGTGATTTTGTATACTTATGTGTTTTTATGTAACTGTGCAATGTGTTGTTCATGTGTATTTTTAGCTTAACCTTAACAAATATGTTTGCGCTCTGTGGAGTATTACTTTAACAGTCCTCGCTAGGCCTCGGCAGTTTTACTTAAGAGTAATTAACTAACCAAATAATAACTTTTGCCCGTTTGTGTGACATGTTGTAGTTGCGCTTAAGTTTAGACGCTCAGTGCTGCTGGAAATTAAGAGCTAGTTATATATATAGTTTATCGCCGAATCTTTTAGCAACAATGTGAACGAAGATCTTGAAAAAAATTATACAAAAATAAGTCGTAGAATTTATTTACTACATAAAAAATTTTTTGTTGAAATGCAATCGAATGTTAGATCGATTTAAAGGCTTGATGAGAATATTGTAATTGCGTTTGGTGAGCACGAGACGTCTTCAGATCAAGCTGGACGTGAATATTTAAATTATGAAAATGCAGGGGATACGGGATAAAACCATTGCAACATCCAAATGATGCTTAATCAACGTAGTTCGCCCAAGCCCTTTCCTTTCAAATGACGGAACTAATGAAATAATGGCTAGAAGTTGTCTCCGTTAACAGTCAGATAATGGGTATGATCCTCCCTACTATCTGGATTTCTGAATTCCCTTTCATAATCCACAGCTGATATTAAACCTGGCGCTAATTGAAACTTTCCAAAAATATATTCCCAATATCATCCTTGTCTGAATGGATGGTATGATGAAAAATTTACCGGTCTGGTTTTGTCTTTATATGTAATATATAGCGTAATGAAACCGATGACTGGTTGATCTTGTTCATCCACTGTTTTAACTTGGGGAGAAATACGACGAAACTGTGAATACTTTGACCAATCTTCTGAAGCCAAATACATACATACAATCTTTCATCGGATTTTTTATGAAGCATTGAAAAGTTCGCCATCGCATAGTAGATCTCCTTGGTCGTGACCGAGTTAAAATTAGATAATTTCTCAAACGTTCTTGATAGGGTTTCACTGACGATATAACTTGCGTCTTATCGTAACAGTTAAAAGGTAAGTCTGGTATTGTGTTTGCTTGCTCCATTGGTTCTGAGCTAGCCGGTAAATTAGGTAATATTTCAATTAGAGATCCGAGCGTTCAGAGATGGACCCTTCACTATGTTTTCCGCTTTCTTGGCGATATAAATTTTACATTGGGACTTATATACGTTTTTCGAGCCACACCCATAACAAAATATAGTGCGATGTTCCAGACAGTTGTCCCAGCCATGTCCCTCAGCATCACACACATGACACTATCGCATTGAGGTGTTCAAAAGCATTACCCAGGTCTTCGCCGGTGGAGATCTCGGTCGTCGAGTCCAAATGGTTTTCCAGCCAGTACTGGTAGCGCTCGATGTTCGTGCTTCTTTTGAATAGCCTGCTTCTATTGAGTTTGGTGCTGGCTGGTAGGTTAAGTAGAAGCCTAACAGCGCAGTGGTCATAGCATAGTTCAAGCACGTTGACGTCATGAATTTTGTTTGGATCAGTGGGCCAGTAAGTGGGTTCCCCAGTTGATTGGTAGGATATGTTGTTGTCGGTGATGGATCTGTATAGAGCTCTTCCTTTGGGATTGGTTATTCTTGATCACCAGCAGATGAGTTTGGCATTGTAGTCTCGTCCAGCTATAAAGCGAGTGCCAATGCTGTCCAATAGGCTGTGGAACAGTAGTTCACTTAGAATATGCCTAGGCGGGCAGTAGACAGCAGCAATCGTTATATCTCCTCTCAGGCTGATGACTCTGATCCTGAAGCACTGGACCCATGGCTCTTGAATTGCCGGTAGCTCGTTGTAGTTGATGCTGGACTTGATGATGATGGCTGCACCTCCTCGGGCTTTATGGTTGGTGAAGATTACATCATAGCCGTTGATGTTAAAATATGATCGTTCCGTAAAGTTTGCTTCCAAAATAAGAAGGATGTCAGCATGTTGGGTTTTTATGAAGTGGTCAACTTCTGGTCTGTTCCTACATGGGCCATTCGCATTCCATAAGACAATATGGAGATTTATTTGCATTTTTGCCGAAAGTGATGCCTGGCTTGGTCAAGGAGGTTTGCCAGTAGGCTGATGGTGTGGACGGTGGGATTGACCTTGGTTTGGGCAGTTGCGTCTCCTTTGCCTTCAGGTAGACTATGCAGACATTGTAGGAGGCGGTATGTTTGCCCTTGTAGTGGGCACAGCTGGAAGGGTGGGTCCTTGGTTTGCGGCAGTCTAAGGAATTATGGGTGCCACCGCACTTAACACAGATGAACTGCAGGTTGCAGTTCCTTTGTGAGTGTCCAAAACCTTGACATCTGTAGCACTGTAGAACGTCATTAGATTTGCGGGGTGGCTCAATGTTGACCACGCAGCTGCAAAGGCGCTTGATAGCAAAAACGTCCTTGTTGTTGCTTGCCGGTTCTAAGTTAACGAAGAAAATGGCCATAGGTTTATTCGTGCTACGGGTGATTGCATTTTTGATGTCTTGACCTCTAACGTTGTGCCCGGTGGCAACCAGGGCCTCCTTGATGTCTTCATGGTCAGTAGAGAAGAGAAACCCCTAGGCCCGTTCATCATTAGGCTGGAAAGTCTGGTAAAGCATGAGATTGTCCTTGAGGAATTCCTTCAACTTGAAGAACCTCTTTTTTGTGTCTGTCATGGCTCCTACAATCCCATTGAGCAAAGACTTGACATTCTCCACGTCAGCAATGAAGATTGGTGGTGGCTTGATGCGTTTCTCGGGTGCCACAGGTGCCACAGCTGGGGCATCATCTTGACCTTGATCCTGGTCCATGTCATCGTCAGCGTCGTCATTATCTGACAGTGGTGAAAATCTTCTGCTTAAACTTCCGATTAGGGGCCTTGCATCGGACCTCACCTGGCTCGGAATTAGACGAAGCATCGTCGCTCTCACTGCCGTTTATTCCTGCTGATAGCAACTTTTTCTTTACCTCAGCCTGTTTGGCAGTTCAAGCACCTTTGACCAGCAATTTCTGCATTTTAGGGTTCAGTGCAGTGCAGTCCATGTTGATTTTGGCTACTGGAGCCACGTCAGACGAAAAGTATGCTACACTTTTAATTTTATTTTTTAAAAAATTTTTTCCCCAGCCTGCAGGTATGCTACAACACACAGCCTGTCAACTGAGAATATTCGAAAAAGTTCTCGAACTTCCCTTGTTCCCTTGGTTTGACTTAATTACTTAATAATTGTTTAATAATCAATTCATTCACCAATCTCCATGTTAACAATAAATATAATGATTAACTGAATTTTAGCGATTTTTTTTTTTGTGTTATCCAGCGTGTGGACTCTTCTTAGGCGCCTGGTGGTGTTGCTGTTGTCCAGCATGTTGATGGCGTACTTGACACATGCCTGTCAAGACGCCCCAGATAGGCTGCGGTCAGTCTGAAAATCTCACGATCGACCCATGGGATGTCCACCTCAGCATGTATTTCCCTGTTAGTAGTGAGAAAGTAGGCATTTGTGATGATCCTCAACACCTTGCTTTGCAATTTTCGGATTAGGTCGCAGATGGATCGGTTGGCCGTGCCCCAGATTGGTATTCCATAGGTCCACATTATAACTTTGTATATGTATAAGCAGCTTCATATTTAGCCGAAGGGTAGACCTTCTTCCGATGAGCCATAGGTACTTTCTCAGCCTTGCGTCTCGAAGGCCTCTTTTTGGTCTTCAGATGCTGCTTCCAGGATGCTGGGGCAGGAAGGGCAGTTTTCATCTTGTATGGTAGGCCAGTGTGCCAGACCTTGTCGAATGCTTGATTCCCATCTAGAAATACTCCAGTACAATATTTCTTGTCCTCGAAAGCCTCAAGAATGCTTCCCGAGATCTTATGGCATTGGTCGGGTGTGCCATGGCATTTTCTGAACCAAAATTGGAGATCGGGGATCAACCCGGCCTCGTCCAGAGTTGGCCGCATTCTACGCAAAAATAGGATCTCGACTATTTTGGAGAATATTGCCAATAAACTGATCGGTCGATATGAGGCCATATTCGCTGCAGGTTTCCAGGTTTTTGTAATAGAATGGTTTCGGCGCATTTCCACTGGGTGGGGAAATGTCCTAACAGGAAGCTTTTATTTGTAATTTTGAGGAGCAGCTGTAAACCATTCGGAGGCAGGGCTTTGATGGCTGGCACATCGATACCGTCGTCGTGGCCCGGGTTAGCTCGTTTGTTTCCACCTCTTGGATGGGGAGGGCCAATTGGTAGGGCGCGTGCAAAAACTCTTCCGTATCTTGGGCCTCCTGTTGGGAGCATCTATTGAAGGGAATGAACGTTTCATATAGGTGGTTTGAACGGCACCACGATCCATTGGAGTCTTTGATGGGCTCCTTCCTTATGACAGGCTTTTTGATGCCTTTGCAGCCTCCATAGGTTGTTTTGGGGGTCTCCAGGCTCGACGTTCTCTAGGAAAGATTCGAGTGACTTCCTACGAAGATTGTTCAGAAGCTCTTTGAGAGTTTTTGCTGCTCTGTTGAACAGGGTTTTGTCTATTGGGCTCCTAGAGTTGTGCCACGTGCGTCGGAGACGTCTCTTCTCACCTACCAATGCGGCTACATCGGGTGACCATAGATGGATATCTCTGAGCTGCTAGCGGGAGGTGTGGCAAGCGACAGCTTGGTGGATACTCGCATTGAGGTGTTTAACAGCATTATCCAGGTCTTCGCCGGTGGAGATCTCGGCCGTCGAGTCCAGATATTTTTTCAGCCAGTCCTGGTAGCGCTCGATGTTCGTGCTTCTTTTGAATAGCCTGCTTCTTTTGGTTTTGGTGCTGGCTGGTAGGTTAAGTAGAAGCCTAACAGCGCAGTGGTCATAGCATAGTTCAAGCACGTTGACGTCAGGAATTTTGTTTGGATCAGTGGGCCAGTAAGTGGGTTCCCCAGTTGATTGGTAGGATATGTTGTTGTCGGTGATGGATCTGTATAGAGCTCTTCCTTTGGGATTGGTTATTCTTGATCACCAGCAGATGAGTTTGGCATTGTAGTCTCCTCCAGCTATAAAGCGAGTGCCAAGGCTGTCCAATAGACTGTGGAACATTAGTTCACTTACAATATGACTAGGTGGGCAGTAGACAGCCGCGATCGTTATATCTCCTGTCAGGCTGTTGACTCTGATCCTGAAACTTATGGCTCTTGAATTGCCGGTAGCTCAATGTAGTTGATGCTGGACTTGATGATGATGGCTGCACCGCCGCTTGCATTCCATAAGACAAAATTGAGATTTATTTGCGTTTTTGCCGATAGTGATGCCTGGCTTGATCGAGGAGGTTTGCCAGTAGGCAGGTGGTGTGGTCGATGGGATTGACCTTGGTTTGGGCAGTTGCGTCTCCTTTGCCTTCAGGTACACTTTGCAGCACTTGAATGTTTGTATTGCAGTGGGCACAAAAGGGAGGGTCGGTCCTTGGTTTGCGGCAGTCTAAGGAATTATGGGTGCCACCGCACTTAACACAGATGAACTGCAGGTTGCAGTTCTTTTGTGAGTGTCCAAAATCTTGACATCTGTAGCTCTGTAGAACGTCATTAGATTTGCGGGGTGGCTCAATGTTGACCACGCAGCTGCAAAGGCGCTTGATAGCAAAAACGTCCCTGTTGTTGCTTGCCGGTTCCTAAGAAAAAACGAAGAACGTGGCCATAGGTTTCTTCGTGCTGTGGCTGAATGCATTCTTGATGTCTAGACCTCCAACGTTGCGACCGTTGGCAGCCAGGGCCTCCTTGATGTCTTCATGGTCAGTAGAGAAGTGTAATCCCTTAATGACAATTATGTAGGCCCGTTCATCCTTAGGTTGGAAAGTCTGGTACAGCTTGAGATTGTCCTTGAGGAATTCCTTCAACTTGAAGAGCCTCTTTTTGGTGTCTGTCATAACCCGGACGTCACTTCCAGATATGTAGGTAGAATTGTTATTGCCAATGGCTCCTACAATCCCATTAAGCAAAGACTTGACATTCTCCACGTCAGCAATGAAGATTGGTGGTGGCTTGATGCGTTTCTCGGGTGCCACAGGTGCCACAGCTGGGGCATCATCTTGACCTTGATCTTGGTCCATGTCATCGTCAGCGTCGTCATTATCTGACAGTGGTGCAAATCTGTGATTGCTGAGAAGGTTAACCCCAGCAACATTGTCAAAGTCAGCAGTTGCCTGACACTGCTTAAACTTCCGATTAGGGGCCTTGCATCGGACCTCACCTGGCTCGGAATTAGACGAAGCATCGTCGCTCTCACTGCCGCTTATTCCTGCTGATAGCAACTTTTTCTTTACCTTGGCCTGTTTGGCAGCTAAAGCACCTTTGACCAGCCATTTCTGCATTTTAGGGTTCATTGCAGCTATCTTTGACGTGGATGGCAAATCGATGTTGATTTTGGCTACTGGAGCCACGTCAGCCGAAAAGTATGCTACACTTTTAATTTTTATTTAAATTTTTCCCCAGCCTGTAGGTATGCTACAATACCCAGCCTGGCAGCAGAATGTTCTCAAAGTATCTGGAAACTTCACACAGCATTTCAACTGAGAATATTCGAGAAAGTTCTCGAACTTCCCTTGTTCCCTAATAATTGTTAATAATTGTTTAATAATCAATTCATTCACCAATCTCCAGGTTAACAGTAAATATAATTGTTCACGCCACCGGGTGAACAGCAGTGGGCGGCGAAGAGCAGCGAGGAGTGAGGAGGGTTTTTTGATCCTCTGCGTCTACGGTCACACCAGGAGGGGTGACTTGATTTTCTGATGGGCGCCGCCATTTCACTACCGTACGAGATTTTCACCCGAACACCCGTTCTTCTGGCTTTTTTTCTTTTTCCTTTTTGCGATTCAAGTCCTTTTTAAAACCGAACCATTTTACGTGTGTGTATCGGTATCAATCTTAAAAGTGAATAAATACATATTAATTTAAACGAAGTTATCGAGCGTTTTAATTTCACCCCAAACTCACCAGACCCAGAAGAAATTGGCACCTGCCAACTCCTGAAACTTGATTGGGATCCTTCCGCCGCTCCACGAACATTGGTCCTTCGAGCCGGATATCCTTCCGCTACTCCAGCTTGCATTGGCGGAATTCCTGATAAGTACAAAATTTCATTATTCATTTCATTTGCCCCTACATACTAATAAAAGTGTGAGGCTTTCCCTTCTTCCATAGCGACCTACACACTTTTATATATATTGTATATACATACCTGACCTATTCCAAGGTTACATGGTAGTTCCCAATCCTTAACGTGTTTGTCCAACGTTCGCTTTCCATTCCACGACTACAGGGTTTATCTATGTTTTTTCCCTTGTCGCACTTGTCCAATTTTTACATACGTATATACACATGCTTACATACATACATCGTCATATATTGATGCCGCACATATGTACATATCCACAACACATAATCCATTTCGGTGTCGCACATTGATTTAACAAAAAAAGAGGGAAAGGAACCCAACTAAATCACAAATTACTTACGCTTTTTTTGGGAACGACGCGCGTGCATACATCCATACATAACTACCTGTGTACTTACGGCCAGTATTTTGTGCACATACATCTGCCCATATATATATATCAATACATATATATTTTTTTCCAGCATTATCGTACCCATAAATAACCGACCATATTTATAAATTATATATATTATTTTTCCGGCCAGTATTTTGCGCCCAAATAAATATCCGTCCATATTTATAAATAAATACATACACATTTTTTCCAGCACTATTGGGCCTATATTTATATATCCGCCCATATTTACAAATTATATATATTATTTTTCCGGCCAGTATTTTTGGGCCCAAATATATCCGTCCATATTTATAAATAAATACATATATTTTTTCCAGCACTATCGGGACCATATTTATATATCCGCCCATATTTATAAATAATATATATAATTTTCCGGCCAGTCTGTGCTCAACACATATATATATCCGACCATGTTTACAAATCATATTTAATTTTTGCCGGTCATTATTTTGGGCACATATATATATATCAGATCCAGATTTATATAAAAACGTACATTTTTCTTGGCCCATCTTTATTTATATACTTCATCCGCGTTTTTGTCTTATACGTACTCCCATCGTTACTTACGAATCCAGCTAAACTTATGTTGTAATCACTCCGCTTGAACTACGTGTAATTTTCGATCTGCATTCGTTCGTTCGCATATTGTTCCGCATATATCTCCTATAAAAAGGGCTCCGTTTCCGAGCCACGCGTGAGAGAATTCTCCCGCAATCCTGCGGGCACATACAGTCCACTTCTCTTCCCTTTTTTCGTTATCTTTCCGAAATCAAAAGCGCCCAACTGCGGTCTTCGTCGGTAAGGTAGTCCCCTGAGTATGTCCACGGAGCCGTTCAAGACTACGCCGAAGTCTAACAGTTTTTCGTCTCCCTCTGCAACTCCGGAGAACGTTCGGCCTCCGAGGACTCCGGTGATCGCGAAGCGTACGGACATCCCCCGCAAGTCCACGTCTGCTCGCAGCCTCAGCGAGTCCCCAAGGTCCCGTCTCCGATTTCGTTCTGGCGTGCGACGCTTTGACTCTGTTCGAAGCTCGTGAGAGTGAAGCACTAACTTCTGAAGTGCACTTTTTTTCCATTAAAATGCACTTGGAGCAGCTCAAATCCCTTTGGTCAAGATGGAGATGGAATACTCCCGGTGTCACAAGCCCTTGTCGACCCAACCAGTCGAGGACAGCCAAGCCAATAAAGCCACATCAAAGCGAAGCACGAATCCGCTTACGCGGCGTATGTGCGATGCGGGACGTTGTTCGGAGAGCGCATCGAGCAGCTCTCGGCAGAGATGGCCAGTCTTAGGCGTCAGCCCACCGCTCCGTCGGGACCTCCGGGTCATAGAGTTCCTCCGTGTGAGTTGGAGACATTTGATGTCGACAGCCTAGCATGGCCCACATTCCGCGATTTGTTCGCTGCCATTTATATCGACAACCCGTCTCAAGTGGAGAAGCTCTATCACTTGAACGTTAAGACTCGTGGGGAAGCAAGAACCATCGTGGCGAAGTGCCCCCTGACAAATGAAGGTTTCAAGGCTGCGTGGGAGAACCTCACCGCACGGTACGAAAATAGCCGTCTGCTTGTCATGACTCAAGCCAGACAGCTCCTTCAGATTCCCGCGGTGGCGCTAGAATCGGGCAAAGCATTGCGAGAACTGCAGACCGCGTTCCAAGGGGGGTCTTACCGCTCTTGAGCGTTCGGGTGTTAGCACTGAGAATTGGGATGTCTTGCTTATCGCCATATGCACCAGCAAATTTCCCAAGGCCACAATCCTCCTGTGGGAACAATCAGTGCCAAATAAGACTGTCGTCTCCACTTCGTACGATTTGAACCAATTTCTCACCGATCGTTATGGTGTCCTGGATGCCACCGAAGAACATAAGGCGGTTCCGAGTGTTCAAGCCATCTCCAGTGGCACCCGCAAATCCCCCTGCGACGATGAAGGTTCAAGCGTTTCCCGCGAAAGCTCAGCTCAAACCAGCGTCTTGCAAGCTTTGCCATCGGGAGAATCACCCAATACGACTCTGCCCTAGTTTTCTTGACATGCCTGTTCAGAGGCGTGTGGAAACCATTAGACAGCAGGGACTCTGTTTGAATTGTTTTGCCCGCGGTCATCAAGTGGAGGGCTGCTCCAGTGCGCATAATTGTCATACCTGTAAGGAACGTCATCACACCCTGTTGCATCCTAGTGACGTGTCGCCGTCCGCCGCGCAAGCCACACAATTCGGTGCCACAGAGCGTCCGACCACGGGCAATCAGCTCACAAATGCTCAAAGCTATTTTGCATCTACTCCAGGCAGAGGGCTTTTTGGCACGGCGATTGTCACTCTACACCATCGCGGGGTGGAACACCATATTCGGGCGTTGATCGACTCGGGAGCCGATTCAACCTTCCTATCCGAACGTTTCTTCAACATGGTCCAGCCCTCCTTTTATCCAGTAGACGCCGCAGTTACTGGCATGGGCCAGAGTGATGGAGGATGCGCCGACAAGGTGTGTCTGCTGATGCTGTCTCCTCCGTGAGACAGGCTGAACAAGATTGAGGTCTCCGCCCTGGTCGTATCCAAATTATCGGAGGCCATTCCGACGGCTCCATTTCTTAACACGGTTCCGACGCAGTCCCTCGATCGCCCCCTGGCTGACCCGTATTGCAACAAGCCCGCGCCTATTGACATGATTATCGGCGTAGACCTGTTTTCACACATCCTCGGAGAGCGGATCAAAAAGGATATGGGTGATTTCGTCGGACTGGAAACCATCTTTGGATGGGTTCTGTGTGGAGCAATCATGCCTGACACTCCGGAAACTCGATTCGGTTTCGCTGCACGGACGCGAGTCAATCCAGAAGCAAAACTTGATGTACTTCTCACCAAGTTTTGGGAGGTGGAAGACCTTCCTGCAAAGCCGGAAAAGGAGGATGATGTATTCTGCGAGCGGAATTTTCACGAGACCACCCGAAGAGGGAAGGACGGCCGATATACTGTGTCCCTTCGTTCAAATGTCCGAATAGCGTCGATTTGGGTCATTCAAGACCGATCGCGCTAGCTCAACTCCTGCGAAATGAAGCACGCCTTCTCAAGGATCCCGTCCTAAAAATGCAGTACGATGCCATCATTCAAGAATACGAGGAATTGGGCCATATGAGAAGAGAAAAACTTCTATCTCCCCCATCACGCTGTGTTTAAGCCCGAAAGCACCACCACCAAGGTACGCGTGGTATTTAACGCGTCAAGCCCCTCCACACGAGGCGTCAGCCTTAACGATGTCTTGCACACCGGGCCTACGCTTCATGCCGATCTCACACTTCAGGTACTGAAATGGCGTTTCATTCAATTCGTTTTCAACGCTGACATAACACAGATGTATCGACAAATCCGAGTCGACCCCAGGCATACTCCCTTTCAGCGGATCCTCTACCGGGATCGCTGCGGCAATATTCAAGACTACGAGCTACAAACCGTCACGTTGGGGGTTAACTGCGCGCCATTCTTGGCGATCCGAGTTCTTTTACAACTAGCCCAAGACGTGCAAGCGATGTAACCTCTGGCGAGCGAAATCCTTCAGAACTACATGTATTTTTTTTTTTTTTTTTTTTTTGTTAAATTAAACTTATTTGTTGAATCTACTCTTAAATTAGAGCCTAACAACAAGTTTGAGATATCCAGGGGATATTGCAGGCGGCCCTAATCATTTATTATTGGGTTGGTCTGTCATTTCTTTTAAGACGAGTTCTATTATTAGTTCGGGTAAGGGAATTGGCAAGAACATTAGGATGTGCATCCAGTTTCGCAGAATACTTTAGTTGTTGACTAACTATTTCAGATTTTACGCTAGGTATATTTAGATCATTTTGAATGTTGTCGTTCCGTATGTACCACGGAGCCCCAGTGATTGATCTTAAAATCTTCGACTGCGCCCTTTGTATAATGTCGATATTGCTGCTACTTGCATTTCCCCATAGTACGGCGCCGTAGGTCCAGATGGGTTTCAGTACGGAGTTGTATAGGAGGACTTTATACTCAGACGTAGAGGGGACTGAGCATTGATGATCCAATGTAAGGTACTCGCTTTCAGTTTAAGCTGTGACTTTTTTGCCTCGATGTGCTTGCGGCAAGTTAGTCTTCTGTCTAGGTGGATACCAAGGTAAGTGACATCCGCGGCTTGAGGAATTGGTACGTTGTTTAGCATTATAGCTGGACAGCTTCTTTTGTTAAGCGTAAATGTAACATGTTTGCATTTCTGCTCGTTGACCCGGATACGCCAGGTTGCTAGCCATTCCTCTACCAGCTTGAGGTGTTCCTCTAATTTTGCAGAGGCTTGTATTGGGCATTTGGATCTGCTGAGGATTGCCGTGTCATCGGCAAAAGTGGACGTTGTAAGTCCTAAACTCGTTGGTAAGTCTGCAGTGTACAGCAGGTAGAGCAATGGGCCGAGTACACTGCCTTGCGGTACACCAGCTTTGAATTTTCTATTGTAAAGGTAAGATTCCATGAGTTTGTGGGTATACTGTGGGAGTTTCTGCCGGATTTTGAACATTAGACCCTCCAGCCAAACTCTGTCGAAAGCCTGGGCAACGTCGAGAAAGACAGCCGTACAGTATTCTTTTAGTTCGAATGCTGTTCGTATTTCGGATGTTATACGATTGACTTGTTCAATTGTCCTATGTTTTTCGCGGAAGCCGAACTGATGTGAAGGGATTGTGTTCTCCGATGCCAGAAATGAGTTTAGACGAATCTGCAGGACCTTTTCAAAAAGCTTCGAAGGACATGGCAGCAAACTAATTGGCCTATAGGATGATGGTTGGGTTTTGTCCTTTCCCACTTTAGGAATCATGATGATAGTGGAACTTTTCCATGCTCTTGGGAAGTAGCCAATTCTTATTATAGCGTTGAACATTTTGCAGATGTATTGTATGGCGATAGTAGGGAGTTCTAGGATCATTTTCGGTGTGATTAGGTCATGGCCAGCGGCTTTGTTCGGCTTTATGTGGTTTTTAATAACTGCAGTGATCTCATCCGATTGGAGTTCCGAGTACTCACTATCCGTTAATGTGCTTGAAGGGGAAGTACAAATGAGTTTGATGTTGGATTTGGCTGGAAAACCATTTTAAGGTGTGTGGCAAATACGGATGCCCTCTCTTCGTCACTGCCCATCCACCGGTAGGACCCCTTATTGGTGAAACTGTCTCTGTAGGAGCGCTTAAAGTTGGGTAGGCTTTCCACAGAGGATGTTTAGTGCTGGATGGACTGAGCTTTTCTATGTATTTCCTTTGAGCCCAGATTTCCTCTTGTCTTAACTCCTTGGAGAGGTTGCGGCTGGCATGCCTTAGTCGAAGTTTTGCTGCTGGTGATCGAGTAACCTGCCATTCTCTTCTTAGACGTCATTTTTCCGTTACTAATTGTTCTATCCGCCGGTTCGTAGGCCTGGCAGCAGGTTTAGCGTAAGTAGAGGCATGTGGAGTAGATACTCTTGCTGCAGCTCCCATCATCGACTCAAGTGTAGAGACGCACATGTCAATGTCCTCTGCAGCATCCAGTTTCGGCGAACAGTCAATGTGGGCACTCATGTACATTTTAAATTTAAGCCAATTTGTTTTGTTGTTTTTAAGTATATATGGGCGATCGAGTACTTGAGGTCTTGTTAACAGTGTGAATAGCACTGGAGAGTGATCGGAGGTTAAATCTAGCAGTGTTTCCGCAGTGATCCGATTACGCGGAATCCTCTTGGTTACTGCGAAATCAATCAAGTCAGGCACTTTCTGTGGATCTGTGGGCCAATAAGTAGGCCTACCCGGTGAGACGCAATCCATCTCATTGAGGGGGTTGACTATTGCGTTGTACAACTGCTTGCCTTTAGGATTTACCAGGCGAGATCCCCAGTGCAATGAAGCGTTCTCCGAGTGTGTTAAAGAAACCGGTGAATTCCTTTTCAGAGATTGAGAAGCGTGGTGGGCAGTACAGGGCAACCAACGTAGTGTTGCCGCAGCTGGTTTGGACGGTTATAGCAGTTGCTTGAAGGTGCTGTGTTTCGAATCTGTTGAGAAACGAGTGTTTTATACGGTTTTTGATTAGGATACCAGTCCCGCCATGAGCTTTTTCGTCTGGATGGTTTGTTGCGTAGAAGGCATATTTTGGTATTTGAAAATTATTTTTTGATGTTAAATGTGTTTCAGATATCAGCATGACGTCGATTTCACTTGAGTCTAGGAATAGTTGCAGTTCATTTTTGTGCTTGGAGACGCCGTTAGCATTCCAAAGACATAGACTTAGGGAAGCCATTATTTATTCTCGATAAGCTTCTGGACAAGCAGGTTTTGATTCCGCATCAGTTCCTGCATACAGTTTTGCATGAACGCCATAAAAGCAGTCATGTTTTGATTAAGTGAGATCAATAGGGCCTCTGTAGATTCTGTAGATGGTGGAGTGACGGGGTCTCTTTCGCGGGCTCCGTCTGTCCAGTTCGGAGTACACTAGCGAAGGATACACTAGGATTGGTTGTAGCAGGCATGTTAGATGATCTAACAGCCTTGGCGAAGAATACCTCCGGTGTAGTTTTGGAGGCGTTGAAGGTGTTTGTTGGTCCAGTTGGGGGTTTACGGCCGTTTAGGTGCGATTTAAGATCCTTGAAGACAGGATATCCCCTGTAGTTGGCTGTGTGGTTCCCTCCACAGTTACTGCATAGTCTTAGTGCGACGTTGTTTCTGTCCTTGGGGCCAATGCCATCTTTATGATGTTCGCCGCAGTCAACACACACTGACCTAAGATTGCAATTGTTAGCGGTGTGGTTGTATTCCTGGCAGTTTTTACACTGAGGTGGTTGGTATCTCTTATGAGGCTCCTCTACGGTGATTCTTCTGTGCAATAGGAGCTGAAGGTTGTAGATTGGATGCACTTCATTTGCCTTCGTCCGCTTTGCATCTGGTTGGAGCTCGATTTTAAAGAGCGGCTGTGCGACTTTATTCCTGTTGATGATGTTGACAACGGACTTAGCCGCAAACCCTTTTTCGGCCAATGCGTCTGCTATTTCTTGGGGTGGGACCGATGGCTCGATCCCCTTTAACACAACCTGGAGCCCTTTACTGCTTTTTAGTTGGTAGGTATAGAAGTTGATGTTAGCATTACGGAGGTACTTTTCGATGATGCGGAAATTGTCCTCAGTTTGGGTTTGACATTTAATTTCTTTTATGTTACCCCTGTTGAGAGGGGTTACAACAAAGTTATTTGCCCCTACTGTTTCTACTAGCTTCGAAATCAGGACGCTGCAGTTGGCTCCACGGATGTATAAAGGGGGTGGTCTAGCCGATTTAACTTTATCTACAGCGCCGGCTTGATCGTCTTGCTGATCGGCAAGAATTTTCAAACGATTCCCGCTTAGAAGTGCTACTCGTTCATTAGGTTTGGTTATTTTTGGCGTATTGCCACTTTTTTTTCTTTTGCGGGCTTAGCTTCCGCTTAGTGATTTTAATATATCTATCCATTCCAGTTTGGACAGAAGGCGTTGGGTTTATTGTCGTGGCTGACTCTGGGCGACTTGTCGTTGACGGCTTGAGGCAGGTCAATACTTCGGTAGACGTTGCAGTAGTTGCTGTCAACGAGCTGACGGTGCTGGACGGTGCAATCGGTGACCCAGTTATCGATATTGATGGAGAAGCACACTGCTCTCTCCACGGTAAATTGCTGTTGATTGTTGAGTGGCTTGCACTTTCGGTGTTATTGCTTACGGTAGCATTGAGTGGGGTCGGCGACACCACCGAAAAGTACGCGTTGTTGCGTTGGACCGAGAGACGACGCTCACGTTGTTGTTGTACAAGTAGTTCTTGTAGCTGTTGCTGGTGGGGATCGAGAGAGCTTTGGCCCGAATTGGTGGACATGGCTTTTACAGGCTTTCCTGTTGCAACTTAGTATTTATTGCTATTAGAACTAATAGCAATATGATTGTAAATAGGCGTCTCTGTGGTGACTGAGAGCCCTTCACAATTTTTGCAAACGCGGTCTTTTTATTTTTTACACTAAATTTTGCGGAGTGCATTAAAAAACACGTCTGGACGCGGCGTCGGTTGAATTTGAATTCCTACATTTGAACTACATGTATGATGATGATGTCCTTGCCGGCGCTCACACTGAAGACGACGCCCGTCTCGCCATACGAGAGCTTCAAGCTGCCCTCCAATCTGCGGGCCTCCCGCTTCGGAAGTGGACTTCCAATAAGAAGGAAGTACTTCAAGCTATCCCGAGAGAGCACCTGGTGCGAGAGGAATTTCTCGAGCTGGAAGACGCGAGCACGGCAAAAACCTTATGAATCCGCTGGCAAGCCGCCGAGGACGTCTTTTTTCTTCACCGTAGCGGACCCACCATTGCAGGAGTCGATCTCCAAGAGGCAGGTTCTGTCCCATATCGCCAAACTCTTCGACCCCGCTGGCTGGCTAGCCCCATTTCTTATCCGAGCGAAGATATTTATGCAGCAAATCTGGCTAACCGAACTGGGCTGGGATGACGCCCTGCCACCTCTCCTGCTGCAGCAATGGCACGAATTCCTGCAGGATTACCCAGGCCTCAGTCAACTCCGCATCCCCCGTTGGCTAAACACCAGCGATACGCTCTCGTGGGAGCTTTATGGCTTTTGTGACGCATCCCAGAAAGCGTATGGAGCAGCCCTGTATGTGCGGGTTCGGTATCGCGATCAAGTAAGCGTCCATTTATTAACGGCTAACCCGCGTGGCTCCAGTCAAAACAGTCTCGCTGCCTCGGCTGGAGTTGTGCGGAGCGGTTTTGCTAGCCGATCTCTGGGCGTCGATCGTTTCTGAACTCCCGATCCCACCTGCTACCTCCCAGTTTTGGACCGACTCCACCATTGTGTTGGCCTGGCTCAACAAACCCCCATGTAGCTGGTCCACCTTCGTGGCCAATCGGGTATCCAGCATCTCCAAAAGCACCGGTGGCCAAAGCTGGTCACATGTACGTTCCGAGGACAACCCTGCTGATCTGGCAAGCCGTGGAACCTCCGCGGCCGAGTTATCGGGCAGTAGCCTTTGGTGGCATGGGCCGGACTGGATTTCAGAGGGACCCCGAGTACTGGCCAACTCTCCATAATGAACTTCCAGACACCCAGCTGGAGCAACGAGTCCAGTGCCACACCGCCGCGACCACCCTACTCGATGACGTTAGCGAACGTGTCTCCGACTATGGTAGGGCTTTACGAGTCACCGCGTACATCCTACGCGTCGTCACCAAAAGGATTTCGACGTTTTCCACGGTCCACCTCACCAATGACGAGTTGCTCTCCGCCGAGCGCGCCTTGATTCGGATCTCCCAGCGTCGAGAATACGTCGCGGAGATACGGGCCCTGGGTGAAGATCAACCCCTTCCAACATCCAGCACGATACTCAATTTAAACCCCTTCCTCGACCAGCATGGGATACTCCGCGCGTGCGGACGACTCCGGGCCGCTGAGTCCCTCCGGTACGACGAACGTCACCCGATTCTTCTCCCCTACAATACGCACTTCACGCGCCTGCTTGTCGAATTCGCCCACTGCATTACGTTGCATAACGGCAATCAACTGATGGTGCGGTATCTTCGCACCAAGTTCTGGATCCCACGGATCAAGAACCTGGTGAAGTCCCACATCAAGTGGTGTAAAGTCTGCATCGTGCATCGTCGACGACTGCAGACTCAGATGATGGGTGATCTCCCTCGAGAGCGCATCACGTACTCCAGGCCCTTCACCCACACGGGCATTGACTTCGCAGGGCCTTTCGAGATCAAAAATTACACCGGCCGTGCGTGTCTCATTACTAAGGGTTATGTCTGCGTCTTTGTGTGTTTCAGCACGAAGGCGATCCATCTTGAGGCGACCTCCGACCTCACCACGGAACGATTTCTCGCAGCCTTCTCCCGGTTTGTCGCACGGAGACAATGCCCACAGCGCATTTACTCCGACAATGGCAAAACCTTCGTAGGGGCCTCAAAGGCGCTCGAAAAAGATTTCCTGAACACCACCAAACTTGGTATAATGAAGGCATTTCCCCAGCACATTTTATCCTGGCAGTTCATTCCGCCGAGCGCGCCCCATATGGGAGGACTATGGGAAGCCGGGGTCAAAAGTTTCAAGACCTGGTTTTACAAGTCCTCTTCTGCAGTCAGTACACGTTCGAGGAACTATCCACTCTCCTGTGTCGAATCGAAGCGTGCCTAAACTCCAGGCCATTTTCTCCCATGAGCGAGGACCCAGAGGATCTGCTGGCACTAAGCCCTGGGCATTTCCTGATTGGAGGACCGCTCGCATCCATCGCGGAACCGGAGATCCTGGTCGGGCCTATGTCGCTGATCAATCGCTGGCAGCGACTGAAGGCAATCCAGCAGACTTTCTGCCGCCGCTGGGAGAGTGAATACTCCAAGGAGCTCCACAAGCGTAATAAGTGGAAATCACCGGCTCGCAGTCTCCAAACCGGCGACCTCGTGATCGTGTCCGAAGATAATCTCCCCTCCAACGAGTGGCGCTTAGGGCGAATTGAGCGCACTCTGCTCGGGGCAGACGGCCTCGTCCGAGTGGCTGATGTCACAATAGCGCGTGGGTCTATCCGAAGACCCGTAGCGAAGCTCATCTTGTTGCAAGACAACAGGAGTCCTGAGCCTAAAAATCTATCGTGACGTCCAATCCCTCTATGTTCCGTCCGAATGTCCTCGTCTCTGTGCATGTTGTCCGTTCAAGTGCAGCGACTAATCCACTCTCACCTATGTAATCTTTTTCGTTACAGTTCATTCAACTCGCACCTCCTTTTTCTTTTTCCTTTTTGAGATTCAAGTCCTTTTTAAAACCATTTTACGTGTGTGTATCGGTATCTATCTTCAAGTGAATAAATACATATTAATTTAAACGAAGTTATCACGCGTTTTAATTTCACCCCAAACTCACCAGACCCAGAAGAAATTGGCACCCGCCAACTCCTGAATCTTGATTGGGATCCTTCCGCCCCTCCACGAACAATAATGATTAACTGAATTTTAGCGATTTTTTTTTTTTTTTTTCGTGTTATCCAGCGTGTGGAGTCTTCTTAGGCGCCTGGTGGTGTTGCTGTTGTCCAGCATGTTGATGGCGTACTTGACACATGCCTGTCAAGACGCTCCAGATAGGCTGCGGTCAGTCTGAAAATCTCACGATCGACCCATGGGATGTCCAGCTCAGCATGTATTTCCCTGTTAGTAGTGAGAAAGAAGGCATTTGTGATTAGGTCGCAGTTGGATCGGTTGGCCGTGCCCCCAGATTGGTATTCCATAGGTCCAAAATAGAATCTCGACTATTTTGGAGAATATTGCCAATAAACTGATCGGTCGATATGAGGCCACATTCGCTGCAGATTTCCCAGGTTTTTGTAATAGAATGGTTTCGGCGCATCTCCGCTGGGTGGGGAAATGTCCTAACAGGAGGCTTTTATTTGTAATTTTGAGGAGCAGCTGTAAACCATTCGGGAGGGCCATTTGGTAGGGCGCGTGCAAAAACTCTTCCGTATCTTGGGCCTCCTGTTGGAAGCATCTATTGAAGGGGGTGAACGTTTCATATAGGTGGTTTGCAAAAGCTGCGGCCTTTCGTTGTTTGAACGGCAACACGATCCATTGGAGTCTTTAATGGGCTCCTTCCTTATGACAGGCTTTTTGATGCCTTTGGTCAGCCTCCATAGGTTGTGTTGGGGGTCTCCAGGCTCGACGTTCTCTAGGAAAGATTCGAGTGACTTCCTACGAAGACTGTTCAGAAGCTCTTTGAGAGTTTTTGCAGCTCTGTTGAACAGGGTTTTGTCTATTGGGCTCCTAGAGTTGTGCCACGTGCGTCGGAGACGTCTCTTCTCACCTACCAATGCGGCTACATCGGGTGACCATAGATGGATATCTCTGAGCTGCTAGCGGGAGGTGTGGCTAAGCGACAGCCTGGTGCTCAATGCGAGTATATTGAGGTGTTCAACAGCATTATCCAGGTCTTCGCCGGTGGAGATCTCGGCCGTCGAGTCCAACTGGTTTTTCAGCCAGTCCTGGTAGCGCTCGATGTTCGTGCTTCTTTTAAATAGCCTGCTTCTTTTGGTTTTGGTGCTGGCTGGTAGGTTAAGTAGAAGCCTAACAGCGCAGTGATCAGAGCATAGTTCAAGACTAATATATCTAAGACGTCAGGAATTTTGTTTGGATCAGTGGGCCAGTAAGTGGGCTCCCCAGTTGATTGGAAGGACATGTTATTGTCGGTGATGCATCTGTATGGAGCTCTTCCTTTGGGATTGGTGATTCGTGATCACCAGCAGATGAGTTTGGCATTGTAGTCTCGTCCAGCTATAAAGCGAGTGCCAAGGCTGTCCAATAGACTGTGGAATATTAGTTCACTTACAATATGCCTAGGTGGGCAGTAGACAGCAGCGATCGTTATATCTCCTCTCAGGCTGATGACTCTGATCCTGAAGCACTGGACCCATGGCTTTTGAATTGCCGGTAGCTCGATATAGTTGATGCTGGACTGGATGATGATGGCTGCACCTCCTCGTGCTGTATGGTTGGTGACGATTACGTCGTAGCCGTTGATGTTAAAATATGATCGTTCCGTAAAGTGTGTTTCCAAAATAAGAAGGATGTCAGCATGTTGGGTTTTTATGACGTGTTCAACTTCAGGCCATTTGCATTCCATAAGACAATATGGAGATTTATTTGCGTTTTTGCCGATAGCGATGCCTGGCTTGGTCGAGGAGGTTTGCCAGTAGGCAGGTGGTGTGGTCGGTGGGATTGACCTTGGTTTGGGCAGGTGCGTCTCCTTTGCCTTCAGGTACACTTTGCAGCCCTTGTATGTTTGTCTTGCAGTGGGCACAGAGGGTCGGTCCTTGGTTTGCGGCGGTCTAAGGAATTATGGGTGCCACCGCACTTAACACAGATGAACTGCAGGTTGCAGTTCTTTTGTGAGTGTCCAAAATCTTGACATCTGTAGCTTTGTAGAACGTCATTAGATTTGCGGGGTGGCTCAATGTTAACCACGCATCTGCAAAGGCGCTTGATAGCAATAACGTCCCTGTTGTTGCTTGCCGGTTCTAAGAAAAAACGAAGAACGTGGCCATAGGTTTCTTCGTGCTGCGGCTGAATGCATTCTTGATGTCTTGACCTCCAACGTTGCGCCCGTTGGCAGCCAGGGCCTTCTTGATGTCTTCATGGTAGAGAAGTGTAATCCCTGAATGACATTTCTGTAGGCCCGTTCATCCTTAGGCTGGAAAGTCTGGTACAGCATGAGATTGTCCTTGAGGAATTCCTTCAACTTGAAGAACCTCTTTTTGGTGTCTATCATAACTCAAATGCGGACGTCACTTCCAGATATGTAGGTAAAATTGTTATTGCCAATGGCTCCTACAATCCCATTGAGCAAAGACTTGACATTCTCCACGTCAGCAATGAAGATTGGTGGTGGCTTGATGCGTATCTCGGGTGCCACAGGTGCCACAGCTGGGGCATCATCTTGACCTTGATCCTGGTCCATGTCATCGTCAGCGTCGTCATTATCTGACAGTGGTGCAAATCTGTGGTTGCTGAGAAGGTTAACCCCAGCAACATTGTCAAAGTCAGCAGTTGCCTGACACTGCTTAAACTTCCGATTAGGGGCCTTGCATCGGACCTCACCTGGCTCGGAATTAGACGAAGCATCGTCGCTCTCACTGCCGCTTATTCCTGCTGATAGCAACTTTTTCTTTACCTTGGCCTGTTTGGCAGTTAAAGCACCTTTGACCAGCAATTTCTGCATTTTAGGGTTCAGTACAGCTATCTTTGACGTGGATGGCAAATCGATGTTGATTTTGGCTACGGGAGCCACGTCAGCCGAGAAGTATGATACACTTTCAATTTTTTTTAAAATTTTTCCCAGCCTGTAGGTATGCTACAACACACAGCCTGTCAACTGAGAATATTCGAGAAAGTTCTCGAACTTCCCTTGTTCCCTTGGTTTGACTTAATTGTTAATTACTTAATAATTGTTTAATAATCAATTCATTCACCATACTCCTGGTTAAAAATAAATATAATGATTAACTGTGAGTTTAAAACAGTAATAAATAGCGCTGAGTTACATAAGCAATTGTCAGAACGGAAAATAAAGCAAGGTAAAAGTGTTCAAGAATATTTGTTGAAAATGAACGAAATGGCATTACGGGGTAATATAGAGAACAGTGCTCTTATGGAGTATGTGATGTTTGGAATTAATGACTTGAATATGAACAAAGCAATATTGTACAATACTAATAAGTTTAAAGAGAAAATAAAATGTTATGCAAAAATACGGGAAGAGTCGAGTAATCAAAAAAATGAGTCTAAGAACGTTGAAATCAAAAAAGAAAGTGTAATGAAATACGAAAATAAAGAAAGTGATATAAAATGCTATAACTGTGGGCAAAAAGGATATATCTGAAAAATGTGACAATACGAGTAAAGGAAGAAAGTGTTTCGTTTGCAATAATTTTGGCCACTTAGCAAATGACTGTCCAAACAAAAAGCCTGAAAATGTTTATGTGTAAAGAAGTGTCAATCAACAATGAAAATTGTATAGCCTTAGCCCTAAGCGAAACAATTTATAATCGTTTGAAAAAACCTAAGCTCGCTAAAGTTGATGAAGTTCTATTCGGTTTCGGAGATAAAAATAGAGTGGTAACTATCGGTTTATTAAGCTGCATCTGCCTTTTTCTTCTAATCTTACTCTCATACAATTGTTGAGCCTCTCTGATAAATTTGCTTGGTAGGAGTTGTGCGAATATCCGTCAACTTCATCGGACAAATTTGTAAACGGCAAAGTCACGAACAGTGACTTTTCTCAATAACTTCCTTATTTTCTCTACTATTGTCGTGAAATTGAATATTATTGAGTTCATTATAGCTATAAACGACTGTACCTAACTTCGTCAAGATCGGGTGACTATATCAGATAACTCCCATAGGAACGATCGGTCGAAAACAGTGCCTTTTATCAATAACTTCGTTCCTTTTATTGCGATTGATTTCAAATTAAACATTTGTTAGTTTAATGTATCTGTTAATGACTGTGCCGAATTTCATAAAGATCGGGTGACTATATAGCTCCCATTGGAACGATCGGTGAAAAACAGTGACTTTGCTCAATAACTTCTTTAATTTTTGGATACAACGTTTTTACAATTTGATATCTATGGTTAAGGAAAGAGTTACCCAAACAGTTGCAAGGGTATACAAACTTCGACACGGTCGAAATTAATCCCGGCCCTCTTGTTGTTAAATATTTACACAAGTCATTTATTATTGAATTTTTGTGTTCTGTTCCCATGTCCATATTGAAAGTCTTCATTGGAAAGTACTTTAGTATAAAGGATTGATTGCAAAATTATTTTTTAATATTGACTTTAGGCATTTTTCACATTTATTAATGTAGTCTTTTACATGACGACTCATATTTTTATACGCTTGCAAAATGGTGATATTAATTTTTGTCAGAAGTGTGACCACATAGAGTATATATAATTATAAATCCATTTCCTTTTTAGGCGAAAAAAAAGAAAACTTGGATCTATTGAATTCAAAAGAAACGATCTTTATTCAAAGGATGTATCTTAAGAACTAACTTATCATTATTCATACAATTAAGTTTACAGTTCGGTTAGAAAGCTTTTTATGTTTACAATTATGTTGAAAGCTTTTTATGCTACTAGTGGGAGCTTTTATCGGATGATGTCTTAATCTGATATTTGATTGGCTTTTTGATTTCGCCTACTAAGCGTTCTCACGCTTAGAGGAATTTTTGGGACAGATTTGTTTATAATATGGCGTTCTTACGCTGGAAGTTTTTGAGGGGGACAATTGTTATTGCAAGTGTCCAATTGTTTGTGAATAAAACGGATGTTTACTTTAAAGTTATAAATTTTAAGGGGCGAAAAATGTATAAGTTTTTAGGGATTGCTGTTGGATGTATGACTTCCCCATCTTAAAGAAAGTAGCCTGTCCTCAGGCGGATACATTGGGGTATAGCGAGAGATTTTTCTCAGTTGCTAAGATTGAAGTATCAATTTTGTTTATAATTAGGGATTCAATTTTATCAACAAATGGGGTTTCTTTTTTTTTTTTTGTGGGAATACGATTCTTATTTGATCGAAAATGTTTAATTATTAATTTTTGTGGCATTGCCTTAAACTTATAAATTAAGTATGTAATCAAACTTATTATAGTAATTACAAATGTGGTTAATGTAATAATTTGAAATACAGTATAATATTTTGTGTGTTCGTTAATTATCTCCTTTTTTGAATAATAGAAATAGCCTAGTAATATTGTTTGTTACATAAATGCTTTGGCTGTAGTCAAGCAATGAATTTGTTATTGATATTTCATTTAATATTAAGGCACAATCGTAAATTTTTATTATGTTATTGCCTTCTATTAATAGGTCGTTGTTTACACAATTTTGATTAAGTTTTGTTTTTGGTAAATTCCATGTTACAATTATGTTTAGTTCAATTTAATTAGTTTGAAAAAGTGTTGTTGTTAAAATAGTATTTATCGTATGAATTTTCTGTCAAATTATTTTTATTTTCATCTGGATAAGGAAGTATCTCAAAGATAGGGGTTTTTATTATTTCTTGAGGAAAGTTTGAAATGATAGATATCTCGTTTGAATTTGGTTTAAGCTAGGTGGATGTTTTTGTATTCAATAGTGTAAACAGCTATTTATTGTGTAAAAAAGATAAAGATTAGTTTAGAGTCTTCAGATTTAATTTTTAAGTTTTCGGCAGTTTTCGGCAGTTGGTGCGTCTAGCTCGTTCAAGCGTCACCGGAAGAAGAGAGAGAAAACTTTCAGTGCGGCACCAGGCCGATACCGATATTTTCCATAGGCGACTTAATACTAACAAACGATACTTAAATCCTAACAATCGAGACTTAAATACTAACAATCGAGACTTATTACTAACCATCGATACTTATTACTAACAATCGATACTTATTACTAACAATCGATACTACAATACTGGTTTCGCCATATGCGTGAGTGTTTAAAAGACTTGTAAATAATTGGGATCTTACAACTCGGCCGTCCTGACGAAGGATTGACCTCGATCCCAGTGGCCAACCAGGAGGTAAACAATAACATCAACTGGCCAGTGATGCCCTTGTTTGGATATCAGAAGTGCAGCCTTGATCAGGGGCGGTTGGGGGAACTTCAAATTGACGTACAAAACTCTTCGGGTAGTTATAACTGGTACAGGTTAAATTTCACCTCATCAGCAGCGGCAGTGGTGGCGGCGGCAGATGCAGCAGGGGCGATGACTGTAGCGGAAGACGGCACGGAGGGCACTACGGCAGGCATGTCTTCCCATTGGTCAGCGGCCAAGGGAACGTCAGAGTCAGTAGGATGCGGCCAACAGTATGCATGGTGGCATGCAAGGCATCGAGCAGGGCAGCAGACGTCATCGTCAGATGAAGAGCAGGAGTAATAACGGAGGTACCAGTGGCTCGAATCGCCACTAGCTGTACAGCGAGCCGGGCAGCGGTAGGCTCGGAAGCGGCAGCCGAGACAGCAGCGGGAACTGCAGGGGCCGGCATGGAAGCAGGTACAGCAGCAGCTGGTCTTGCAGCGGCAAGCCTGGAAGCGGTTAATATGTAAGCTGCGGGTACTGCAGCGGCAGGTCTGGAAGTGGCGGCTACAGCAGTAGCGGGTATGGCAACGGCGGACGCGGCAGCAGCGGGTACTGCAGAGGCAGGCATGGAGGCAGTGGGTACTGTAACGACAGGCCTGGAAGCGTTGGGCACAGCAGGAGCTGGCACAACAGCGGCGGGCACAGCAGCGGCTGGCACAGCGACAACCGGTACTGCAGCAGCAGGCACGGCAGTGGGTACGATAGCAGCGGGTACAGCGGCGGCGGGTACAGCAGTGGATACGGCGGCGGCAGTCACAGCAGTGGGCACGTGAGCAGCGGGTAAAGCAGCGGCGGGCACAATGGCAACCGGTACTGCAACGGCAGGCACAGCAGTGGGCACGTGAGCAGCGGGTACAGCAGCAACAAGTACTGCAGCGGCAGGCACATCAGTGGGTACGGCAGCGGCAAGCCTGGAAGGGGAGGATGTGGAAACAGCGGGTACGGCAGCGGCGGGCACGGCAGCGTCAAGTACAGCGGCAGGCCTGTAAGGGGAAGATATGGAAGCTGCGGGTACAGCAGCGGCGGGCACTGTGGCGACCGGTACTGCAGCGGCAGGCGCAGCCGTGGGCACGTCTTCAGCGGCGGCAGCGGTTACAGCAGGGGCGAATATAGCCGCAGCGGGGCCGGCAGGGGCGAGTATGGCGGCAGTTGGCACAGCAGGTGTGAGTATGGCAGCAGTTTGCCCAGCAGGGGGCGAGTATAACCGCAGTTGGCCCAACAGGGGCGGCTGCGGCAGCGGCTGGCCCAGCAGGGGCGGATGTGTCAGCAGTGGGCCCGGCAGGAGCGGATGTGGCAGCAATTGGCCCAGCAGGGGCGGATGCGGCAGCGGTTAGCCCAGCAATGGCTAGTATGGCAGCAGTTGGCCCAGTAGGGGCAGATATGTCAGCAGCGGCGGGCCCAGCAGGGGCGGATGTGTCAGCAGTTAGCCCAGCAGGGGCTAGTATAGCAGCAGTTGGCCCGGCAGGGGCGAGTATGTCAGCAGTTGGCCCGGCAGGGGCGAGTATGTCAGCAGTTGGCCCGGCAGGGGCGAGTATGTCAGCAGTTGGCCCAGCAGGGGCGGATGTGTCAGCAGTTGTCCCAGCAGGGGCGGATGTGTCAGCAGTTGGCCCAGCAGGGGCGGATGCGGCAGCGGTTAACCCAGCAGGGGCTATTATGGCAGCAGTTGGCCCAGCAGGGGCGGATGTGTCAGCAGTTGGCCCGGCAGGGGCGAGTATATCAGCAGTTGGCCCAGCAGGGGCTAGTAGAGCAGCAGTTGGCCCGGCAGGGGCGAGTATAGCAGCAGTTGGCCCAGCAGGGGCGGCTGGTTGGCCCGGCAGGGGCGAGTATATCAGCGGTTGGCCCAGCAGGGGCGAGTATATCAGCGGTTGGCCCAGCAGGGGCGAGTGTGGCAGCAGTTGGCCCAGCAGGGGCTAGTATAGCGGCAGTTGGCTCAGCAGGGGCCGATGTGTCAGCAGTTGGCCCGGCAGGGGCGAGTATGTCAGCAGTTGGCCCAGCAAGGGCTAGTATAGCGGCAGTTGGCCCAGCAGGGGCGGATTTGTCAGCAGTTGGCCCGGCAGGGGCGAGTATGTCAGCAGTTGGCCCAGCCGTGGCGAGTATAGCAGCGGCGGGCCCGGCAGGGGCGGATGTGGCCGCAGTCGGCACAGCAGATCTCGGTACTGCAGCAGCGGCGGCTTCAGTGGCAGCCGGTACTGCAGCGGCAGTCACAGCAGTGGGTGCACCAGCATCGGTGGGCGTGGTGGCGGCCATCTTAGACGCAGAACGTGTGGCCTGCGTCGGAGCCGATGAAGTTCCATCAGGTTTGGCGGCAAGAGACGACAGCGCCGATTCCTCACTGTCTCGTGTGGCGGTGCCCAGTCGGCGAGTTTGCCCGACTGTGAATGACGGCGGTACCTCGACTCCGCTTGCGCGCAGAGCCCTCGTCATCTCCTCATTGGTAACTCCCATTGTGGAGTTGGTCAGGGCAATTTTCCCAAACTAAGCATAAATTGTCAAAATTGGTGGCGTGCACAGAAATATATCTATTTCCGTCTAGTAATCCCACTTCTGAGTTGTAAACACCTATTTATTGTGTGAAAAAGATAAAGATTAGTTTAGAGTCTTGAGATTTAATTTTTAAGTTTTCGGCAGTTTTCGGCAGTTGGTGCGTCTAGCTTGTTCAAGCGTCACCGGAAGAAGAGAGAGAAAACTTTCAGTGCGGCACCAGGCCGATACCGATATTTTCCATAGGCGACTTAATACTAACAAACGATACTTAAATCCTAACAATCGAGACTTAAATACTAACAATCGAGACTTATTACTAACCATCGATACTTATTACTAACAATCGATACTTATTACTAACAATCGATACTACAATACTGGTTTCGCCAGTATTGCGTAAGTATTTAAAAGACTTGTAAATAATTGGGATCTTACAATAGTTTTTCCGAATAAACATGAAATGTAACATTTGTCGTATTTGCTATTATTAACTTTCTTTTTCTTTTTGAATTTTAATTTGTAGTGTGTGACCTTTTGTCCTCTATTTCTTTCTTCAAAATGTTTCTCATCTAACTTTATTTCTTCTGTTTTTGTTAATGGGGTTGTTGTTTTTGACTTTACTAATGGTGCTTGTTTAAATCTAGTATCGATTTCAAAGTCGTGTCTGTCTTTATTTAAATTGTTTATTTTATATATTTTATTTGTTTGGGTATTATAGTCGGGTGATCCTGCATAGATAAAAATGTCCGCTGGTGTTCGGTTATAATTCTGAGTTTTTCGTTAAATGTTTTATGGAATCTTTCTACGTCTGAAATGCCGTTTTTACTTGTAATTTCTAACTTTACATTTTCTTCTTGTAGCCAATTTTTTAGTGCTTCCTATTGGTTTGCCCATTTCAGTAAATACTTTCATAATTGCCTCTTGGCTTCTAACCAATCTCTAGATTTTACTTCTACAAGTGTTGCAAATTTGAAGTAAATGTCAATGCATGAAAGGAATTGTAAATTGTCGATCATGTAAAAGTCCATGACGTATTTTTCTCTGACGTTAAAAGTTTCTGGTGTTATTTCAAAAGTTAGTTTTGCATTTCTGTCTTTGCGATATTGCATACTGAGCATTCGTTAATAATGTTTTGAATCAGGTTTTGAAAATCGGGGAAATAATATTTTTCTTTAAACAGATTAATCGTTTTTTCGATTCCTGGATGTAATAATTTTTCATGTTGTTTTAGGATTATTTCTTTAAATTGTGAAAACGTTTGAATGTCCTCTAACTTAATGCTAGGTTTTAAGGTTTTTGTATTTGCGTTCGATCGTATTATTTCAATAAAAGCTTGTTGAAATCTTGTTCATTATGGAAATATAGTACAGTTCTCTTAATTATATCCCTTGCATTGGTCATTTCTTTGTATGTTATTTTTATGTTTGATTTATAAAAATAGGTTGATGTTTCTGCTTTGTCTTCTGAACCTCGAATGAATTCTATTTGCCTGTTAAAATAATTAATGGGTTTTTCTACGATTGGAATGTAATTTCCATTGTCCTCATGAGCACTATGTATTGTAGCTGCGGTGCTGTCTGTTGATCCTAAAAAGTTTTCATCTGTTTTAATTCTGGAAAGAGCATCTGCTACGTGATTTTCTTTGCCGTGTAAATATTTAATTTTATAATCAAACTCCTTTAGTTTTATTCTCCATCGTTGAAGTTTCATATTTGGTTCTTTTATATTGCTGAGCCATACTAAAGGCTTATGGTCGCTTAGAATTTCGAACTTTCTACCGAAAAGGTATGGTCTGAAATACTTTGTTGCCCAAACTATTGCTAGTAATTCTTTTTCTATAGCTGAATAATTGATCTCATGTTCGTTCAACGTTCTGATTGCGTAAGAAATAGGTCTATGGTCCTGTAAGATGAACGCGCCTAAAGCTATATTGCTAGCATCTGTGGTTAGGAAAAATGGTTTTTTAAAATCGGGGTATGCAAGTATGGGGTCGTTCATAAGAAGATATTTTAATTTTTCAAATGATGAAATATAATGTGGGTCGTTCGTGTGTCTTCATTCAAATTTCGGTAGTCAATGACTAATGTGAATTTTTGTTTGTTTAAAGCGTCTCCTTTTTTAGGGACGATCCAAATGGGTGAACAGTAGGGTGAGTTCGATTTTCGAATGATACCCTGTTCGATCATTTCATTTACTTGTTTGTTGACTTCTATGTCAAAAGTTTGGGGATATTTGTAAGGACGTTTATAAATTGGGTCCTCATGTTTTGTATAAATTGAGTGCTTTATTGTACTTGTGAAAGTCAAATTTGCAACTTCTCGGTACTGAATATCACTGAATTCGTACAAGACTTTTTTTAGTTTTTGTGATTCCTCGATATTTAAATGGTCGAGTCTATTCTGATTACTTTCTATTATTTCATTTTCAATAGCAAAATTTGTCTCTGGGGCCCTTTCTGTAGGTGGGTCTAAACATTCTATGTTATCTTCTTCTTCTATTCCTTCCATATCTCTGAAATAAAATGTATAGTTTCCTAGCTTTACATATTCTTCTTCATAATTTATTTGGGCTTTGCATGCTCTTAGGTAAGTTCTGCCTATTAACATGTAATTATTTGAAAATTTATGGACATAGAATTTTTCTGTCGGACAAAGTTTGCTGGGTGCAAGGAAAATTATTTCTTTTGGTTCTACTGCTCCTTCAATTGTGTGAATTTTGGTATGTGCTGAATAGGTTTTGAAATTAAAAAGTTTTCGGAAATTAAATTTATTGGAGAGCCTGAGTCGACTACACATCTCAAATGTTTATTGTTCATTGTGATTCTGATGAAGGACTTGTCTCTATCTGTTCTGATTGATTCGAGGCATTCTGATCAAAATTTTCAGATGCGTCCATTTTGCTAACTCCACTATTACTTTATCTTGGCCTTTTTGTAGGCTGGTTTGCTACCTTATTTTTTTGGATAATTATTTTGCTGTTGATAGTTCATTGGATTATGAGCCCTATCAATATTTAATTTTTGTTGAAATTCTTGGAAAAGTTTTTGATTTTGTGTTGTGTCTGATTCTTTTGTTTGAGACGGAGTTGCACTATTGGGTACAAAAAATTTTCCACTTTTTTGATTTTGGCTTTGATTTGATTTTCTGATTTCTGTTATACTATCCTCGTATAACCCTTCCTTTGAGCTACTTGTTTTAGCTTGCTAACTGTGGTTATATCGTATCTAGCTAAGGTCATAAATAATCTATCGGGTAATTTTTTGTTTATTACATCTTTTATAGTATTATTTAATGCATTTGTATAAAGAATGGGTTTATTTGCATTGTTTTCAAGACTAAGCTTATTTGTAATAATATAAGATTTATCTTCTAATTACTTACGAAGGTTTCCTGTAGAGGCGTCGAAGAAGTTCCTCACATGGGGTCTGCGTCTTCAATTCGTTGATGAGAAATGTTCTTAGTTCCGGCCAGGTGTTGGCTTGTCCAATTTGCGAAAGTCGTTGAGCTTTTGCAGTGAGCTTGATTGCGCTGAACAATATGTTATGTTGCCTCATGTTATGGGTTGGATATAGGTGCATGATGAAATCTATCCTCCTTATGAAGGATGTCAGATTCTCTGGTGCTCCATCATAGTTTGCCACCTGTCTTAATGAAGACAGTGCTTGATTGAGGTGGGCTTCGGTGAGTTCTGCCATTTTTGTTTTTAGGGGTGTTTTATTTTATTCGCACACAAGTTGGCGTTTTGTTCCACAATTGGAGTTTATGGCTGTAACACACACAGTTGATATTTCCGTACACAGTTGGCGTTTTTGTTGCACAATTTTTTATTATTTTTTTTGGTTTGCAACACACAGTTGACACCACACACAGTTGGTGTAAATATTTTCACTGCTGTTGGCTTTTTAGCGATGCCCGTAAATTCTTGATGTCCGGTGTTTTATAGTGATTATTCACTAATTCTATGTAATACACGGATAATAATTCTATGTGTCACACGGAATAACTAGTTCACTTTTACCGATCCTACCGACTGCACCAATTATAAATCCATTTCCTTTATAGGTGAAAAAAAGAAAACTGGGATCTATTGAACTCAAAAGAAACGATCTTTATTCAACGGATGTGTCTTAAGAACTAACTTATCAGTATTCATACAATTAAGTTTACAGTTCGGTTAGAAAGCTTTTTATGTTTACAATTATGTTGAAAGCTTTTTATGCTACAAGTGGGAGCTTTTTTTCGAGACGAGTTTAAAAACCCAATCTCCCTCCTTCCCTCCCCCCTCTTTCCCCCCTCCCTTGATGAAAACTAAAACCCCCCAAAAACCAAAAAAAAAAAAAAGTGAAGTTTTTTATATATTTTTTTAAATACTGAGGGGGGGTATTTATCGGGTTTAACCGGGGAGGGGAACACATATCATGATCTCTGATTTCTGAGCTATTGCCGTGAAACTTATTACACCTATAAACGACTGTGCCAATTTTTGTCAATTGTACTAAGTTGATTTCATGTACTCGTTTGATTTCAGTGTTTTCACTTCGTCTTCTCTTTATTGAATGAATTCTTAAATCTTAACAATTGTTCAGTATAGCTAATGTCCGCGTGACTACGCTGCCAGTGAAGCTAGCAGAGGAGCGGTAAGCTTATGTATAAATGTTTACATAATTATGTATGCTCGCTGCGGAAGAGTGAGGACGTCTCATGTTCACTTGGTGACTGAGTCGTTGCGCGTGTTAGATATGCCGACTCAGCACTGTCCAGTACCATGCATTCATGGATGGTCTTGTTACAGAAGACGCATGGTACTTGAATGTGTATACATAAATATTGTGACAAAGTGCTACAATATATTTTCGATATTATTTATGAATTATGTATGTACATAATTGGGTACAGTGATCATCCGATATGTGAACATGCTACATCTCCCTCCTTTAGAAAAATAACGTAATTATATGAAGTTATTTTTTTTTTCTAAATTTTATTTTTTTTTTTTTTTTTTTATTTTTTTTTTTTTTTTTTATTTTAGTTTTATAAATCGAGTCATGAAATATTGATTTACTTCAAAATATTGTACAAAGGCAAAAAAATTTTTTTTTTTTTTTTTTTTTATTTTTGTATATTTCTTTTTCTATGTATGGCCATACTATATATATATAGAGAAATAAAATGATTATGAAACAAAACTTTTTAACCTATCCTTATGTACTGTTTGTTTTTTGTTTTTATTGCCTAGTATTGTAACGTTATCGTTATCTCCTATGCTTTCTACCTTATATGGTCCTGTATATCTAAAATCTAGCTTGTGACCTGTTTCGTTCTTTAGTAAAACCTGGTCTCCTACTTTTAAATCGAAATCAAAGATATTTCTATCGTAATTAACTTTCTGTTTTTCCTTATGTTTTTCTAACATTAATCTAGCTCGCTTATACGCTTGCTCTAGTCTAAACTTCGATTCCTTAGCATAATCTTCCACATTATAAAGTGGGTTTATACTGTCTATGCTATTGAAATGTTTTGGCAAATTCGATGTTTTACCAAATACCAACTCATATGGACAATAATCATGTGCCATAGAGGGTGTTGTGTTAAAGCAGTATACGAAGTATTGTAGCCATACATCCCAATCTGTTTTGTCGACTGAAATGTATGAGCGTATGAACTCATTAAGTGTTCGGTGGCTTCGCTCCACAGTACCTACAGTCTGATGATGATGTGCGGTAGAAGTAATATTTTTTATTTTCAAACTTTTGCATAAGTCGGTAATAATAGAATTTTTATATTCTGTTCCCATGTCCGTAATGAACGTCTTCATTGGACCGTACTTCAGAATAAAATCTTCAAATATAGCTTTTGCTACTGTTTTCGCACTTTTATCTTTAATTGGTATTGCTACCAGATATTTTGTCAAATCGCAGATTAAGGTTACTGCATATTCATTTCCTTGTTCTGATTCAGGTAATGGACCGATCGTATCCACTATTACCCTGTCGAAGGCCTTTTGTGGCGTTTCAGTAATAATCATTGGAGTTTTAGTATGTTTAGTCGTTTTCGACTTTTGACACTTGTTACATTTTTTTTATATATTTTGAGATATCTCGTGTCATATTTCTCCAGTAGTAATGTCTTTTTATTTTTGCTAATGTTCTAGCTATTCCTGTATGACCTCCTTGTATAGGATCATCATGGAATGTAAACAGTATTGCTTCTTTTTCTTTATCATTATTTGCTAATAGGGTCACCGGCTTGAGTAGCGCTACTCTTAATGATTGTAATATGTTTTTGCCCATTATTTTAAAAGACTCTATTGAGATGGTCTCGAAGATCTTTTCGCTCGGTGCCACTTTGAGTTGGCTGATATTGAGTATACCGGCTTCTTTTTCGAGCCTTTGAAAGAATTGACTTAGGTCAAGAATTCCATTGGTGTACATATCGCTAACATCAAATCTTGCTATAATTTTCTTTCCATGTTTTAGTGTGCATAGAGTATCTGTTATTCGCAAGGTCACTACTTTTCGTACCTCGTCATTTACAATGACTTCGTATACGTTGGGCTTAGAAGCATCTAGAGTTTGCTTTTGCAAATCTTCTTTTTTCTTTTTCGTTCCCTGCGCAGGATTTTAACTGTTTATTTTGGTTTCTGGTAGTGACTTTCAGAATTTTATTGTCGATTTGTATGTTTTGTAAGTCTGTGATTGTTATTCTTGATAGGGCATCTGCTACATAATTATCTTTACCCTTTAGATACTCTACTGTGAAGTCATATTCCTCTAATTCAAGTCTCATTCGCGTTAGTTTCGAACTTGGATTTATCATTGAAAATAGATAAGTAAGTGCTCTGTGATCAGTTTTGACGGTGAAATGTCTACCATAAATGTATGGTCTGAAATGTGTTATTGCCCAATGAATAGCTGCTAATTCTTGTTCCGTTGTACTCTTGTTGCTCTCACCTTTTGTAAAGGCTCTTGATGCATATGCAACTGGTAGCTGGAGTCCTTCTTTGTTCTGCGTTAGGGCTGCTCCACATGCGTGTTTACTCGCATCAGTGATTATGCAAAATTCTTTGCTGAAATCTGGGTATTGCAATAGAGTTGGGTTCATTAATGCCGATTTTAGATGTTCAAAAGCATTTTGACAGTCAGCTGTCCATTCAAATTTTACATCTTTTTTACATAATCTTGTTATGTGACGAGAATAGTCGGAAAAATTCTTTATGAATCTTCTGTAATAATTGCAAAATGCAATGAATCTTCTAGCGCTGTCCGCATCGTGGGGGACTGGATAATTTTGGATGACGTCGTATTTTTGTGTCATCAGGCAAGATTCCTTTGTCTGTGCATTTATGCCCCAAAAAGGTAACTTCATTCATAAAAAATGAACATTTTTCGGGATGTAATTTTAGGTTGTGTTGCCTACATTTCTCAAACACATCTGTTAAGTTATTGAGCATATGTTTTTCAGAACAACCAATGACTATTAAATCGTCCATATAAAGGAATGCTTGAGAAGGTTCAAGTCCAGTGAATGCTATAGTCATCATTCTCTGGAATGAATTTGGCGCTATCTTTAGACCAAATGGTAATCGCGTGAAGCGATATGAACCATTGTTTGTTGAAAAGGATGTAACATTTCGTGACTCTTTTTCGAGTTCTATCTGATGAAAACCTGACATTAAATCCAGGCACGAAAAGTACTTCGCCCTTCCCAGTTGATCTAGAATATCATCAATCCTTGGGAGTGGGAATTTATCGGACAACAATTTTTTATTAATCTGACGATAGTCAATTACCAATCGCCATTTCTTCTTTTCGGAATTAGGCAGTGATTTCTTTGGTACAAGTAACAGTGGGCTGTTATAAGCTGATACCGATGGTTCAACTATTTTGTCATCTATTAACTTTTGGACTTGTTTTTGTATCTCGTCTTTTTGACTATGAGGATTTCTGTAGTTCTTTATATATATTGGTTCATCATCTTTCAGTCTCAGTTTTTGTTTATAAAAATTATTGGTAGTTATAGATTCGGTTTCCAAACCGAACACATCACTATACTGTGTGCATAATTTGGTTAGTTGGCTATTGAACAGTGGTGGGAAATTCTTCGAGAGTGTCGCTAATACCGTTTTCTCTCTATCTTCTGAACTTGTTTTAACTACTTCGTAGTTCGAAAGTGATTCGTACTGCAAGTTATTTATCTTGACTATTTGATTTGTGTTTGTTGTATTTAGTAATTTTATGAATGCGTTTTGAGAAGATGCTATGGTATTTGCTATGTAAATACCTTGCTGAATTTCTTGGTTCGGAATTAATATACTGTCTTCCGCTGAGGTTATTTCAATTTTTCGGACAACTTGTGATCTTGCTGGCAGAACTATGGAGTTGTTGCCAGAACTGTATGCTATTGGTACATATATGGGATATTGTAAATTATTTGGTCTAATTATAAGCCAATCCTCAGTCGGTTTGAAATCTAATTGACAGTTATATTTTCTTATGAAATCGATACCTAGTATTCCATCACAAGGAATAGCGAATTGTAAATTTACGATATGAAAATCGTGTGGGATTATGTATTTAGATGTTTGTATTTCTATGGAAGTAAGTCCTTTTGATTTTGTTATTTCTTGACTTATTCCCTGTATATTTATTATTTGATTGGTTTGAATATATTGGAAGTTGTCGGAATTTTCTTTTAATATGGATATGTCAGCACCTGTGTCTATTAAAAATACTAACTCTTTTCCTGTTGCTACGTTAGTGAAACTTGCAAATGTGCTTTTACTGAGACTGATGGTGTAAACCTTGTAATTTTTATTGTTGAGTATCTAAAGGTTGTTGGGAGTTTCCCGAATTATTCTGGGCTACCCTAACATTGCTATTATTAGAGTTATAACCTCTGTTTTGTTGGTTGTTTCCTCTATTCCCTCTGTTATTGTTTCTGCCGTAACCTCTGTTGTTTCCTCTCTGGTTGTAGTTCTGGTTATAATTTTGGCCATTGTTGTAATTATTATTATAATTGTTATAATTATTATAATTATCGCGACCATTACCTCTACCCCGATAATTATATCTGTTATTATAATTACCACGGCCTCTTTGGGCAAACATAACAGAGTTTGGCTTTCCATTTATCTCAGTACTCTTTCGTAAGTACTTTAGTATTACTTCATCCATGGTTTTAAAATTGCCGGCGTCAAGAATTGCTTTAAGTCTTGCTTGCTCACAATTTTGGACCATTGCTTCTATAGCATCGTCGACGCTATACCTCTGGGCCATTTCTGCCGACATACCGTCGTCAATATACGCAGCTTCTAGGAGTTTGCGTAAATTGTCGACTTCCGATGTATACTTTTCAGCTGTTTTACCACTCTGAGTAGTTTTGTTTAGTTTGGCTTTAATCACGTTGGGTTTTTCACCAACTATAGTGTCTTGCAATTTTTGTATTATTGCTTCAATTGATGTTTCATTTTGGACTGTGTACAGTGTTGGGGCACTAATTTTTGATTTTATTACCACAACAGCTATATCTTCAAAATCACCTTTCATCATATTTACCATCTCTAAAGCTGTTATGAATCTTCGGAGATGTAATTTTTGTCCATTGAACTCTGGAATGGCGCTTGAAGTGTCCTTCATATATGCCCTTCGGGCGCTTAAATCAGCCATGATGTTTTCTTTTACTTCTCCTTCTGACTCTGAATCTTTATCCTGTTCTGATAATGTCAATCGTGCAGGGATTGTCAGATCGTTTAGATCTTTTTCTTCTACTTCTGCACCTTCGTCAGATTCCAAATTCTCCTCTTCTTCTGAGTCTATTTCTTGTTGGCTTCCTAATTCTTCGTCTATTGTTAAAGGTGTGTTTAGGATCGTCGGTATAAATATTTTAAGGTTATACTTTTTCTGTACGGTAACTAAGTTAGAACGTAACCTGGTTAATAGTTTTGATACTTTTGACCAGTTTGTTCCGTCTATCTTTTCTCTGTTTGCATGCACTAGGCTTCTTGCTTCGTTAAAAGAGTCAACAAGAATCTTTGCGTGCTTGTCTAACGTTCCTTTTTGGATTTTTCTGTTTTGGTTTAAACATTTATAAGATTTTGTAAACGTTTCCTTAATTCGAAGAATATATGGGACAAGTTCTTCCCAATCCATTCTTAGGGATTCTGTATTAATAAATTGGCATGTGTTCTGTCTCTGATCATTTTAATTTAATCCTCTGATTCTATTATTTCCACATCAGAATCATCTATAATTACCATTTCGACTGTGTCCATGAAAAGTTCGTGAACCCATTCAGGCACGTCTTTTCTTCTTGGCACCTTAACAAGTAATCTATTATATGCTATCTTTATGGCTTTCTCCATAAGTTCTACTATTTTTCTTTCAAATTTAAAATTATTGGATATCCAATACCTAATTTCTTTGTATTTGTAGTTTCTTTCGCCTGAGTGTATCAGGTAATCAAGAAATGGTATGTATACTTGTAAATGTACTAATTCTACTTTATTCATTATACTTTTCTAATTTCTGTGCTGTGTTTCATCCAACAAGTAGAAACGTAACGTACCCGCTGCGTTTTGATAACAGCATACATATGGTAGCGTTAGAATGAAACTCATTTGCAGTCTACTATTTCCTTTTACAGGGAATGTTTCTCCTGTGAAGTCTAAATATGCTAATTTGATTTGCGCTAAGCATATTGAGCGCTGAGGTGAGGTTATTTGCTCACTTCTAAAAATGTTCAACAAATCTTCAACTATTGTAGGGTTATTATCATTTACTTTCTCGAAATATCTATCCATAGTGGACATTTTTTTTTTGAGATTTTCAGGGTTATAAGTTTTTTTTTTTTTTTTTAAAAAATTTTTTTTTTTTTTTTTATTTATTTTTTTTTAAATTGCCATAATCAATAAAAAAAAATGTTTCATTTGCGGAATGTATTGTTATATCAATTGTTTGTGTGCATATAGAAAAAAAATTTTATACTTTATCTAAATCGTTTGCGACGCTGAGGGCTCTTTTAGTTACGCATTTATTGTGTAATAAATACGCTTTGTATAAAACATATGCACATAATATTACAACAATTATCAATAACAATATATTCGTG
Source organism: Drosophila equinoxialis (assembly GCA_018150345.1). Taxonomy (NCBI): domain Eukaryota; kingdom Metazoa; phylum Arthropoda; class Insecta; order Diptera; family Drosophilidae; genus Drosophila; species Drosophila equinoxialis. The sequence continues at coordinate 140,109 of JAECWI010000210.1, forward strand.
AATTTCAAATCAATATTTTGTGATTCAACCTTGTTAATTACGTTGGCAGTGGAATCCACTGTTTTAGTTTCTATTAGCCCCATTACGGGTGTAGTATATTCTTCATCAAATTTGCTGATACTATTTTGAAGCATAAAAATTAGAGTGACTTTTTTTTTTTGATCTACTAATGAAGTATAATTAACAAAATTCTACCTATTAGTTCGCATAGCTTTACAGGCTATACTTCTATTGAGCAGATAGGATTCCGCACAATTTAACAATGGGTTTTTTTTTTTTTTTTTTTTACATTTGAAATTTTCTTATTCGTATGTGCAATATATGTAATATGTAATATTTAATATGTTTTTATAGTTATATCGATGTCAGCATGTCAGACGTCAGGTGAGCAGCATCAGCTGGTCGTCGCTGGTTAGCTCGCTGATGCTCCCTCGAAGGCGTAAAAGGCGGTCTGCCTTTCGCGCTTGTTGTCACCGCTGCTGCTGTCCGGGGCCTATGGGCTCAGGCGGTACCGGTGCCGGTCATCGCACCAGTTCTCAGCATACATGTGTACTCGCAATGTACACTGTCCAATGGTCCTGGGCAATCGTCAGGGCACTCTTTTTTTCCTTTTTGGTAGCTCTTTTTGTTGGGGAGGAGTTTTTTTAGTTTTTATTGTTGTTATTTCAAAATGCACTGAGTGAGCGTGAGTTATGTTCTTTTTTGTTTTAAGTAACGTTGACTTTAAAAAGTCAAGTTCTTGTTGAAGCTTTTGGGCTGTTGCCCAGGGGGGTGGATTTTTGCTCGCATATAATAGCCACTTTATGTGTGCTATTCTTTTCTTTATTTTGTTTTGCACTCCCCCTCTTGACATAACTCACTCCTACTCACTCAGTTTTTGCGTTTTTTTTTTAACTCCAATTTTCCCTCCAGTGATTGTAGATTTCCTGTCCAGGCCTTATTCCTTGACCTTTGTCACGGTCGCCATGTACTAAGTTGATTTCATGTACTCGTTTGATTTCAGTGTTTTCACTTCGTCTTCTCTTTATTGAATGAATTCTTAAATCTTAACAATTGTTCAGTATAGCTAATGTCCGCGTGACTACGCTGCCAGTGAAGCTAGCAGAGGAGCGGTAAGCTTATGTATAAATGTTTACATAATTATGTATGCTCGCTGCGGAAGAGTGAGGACGTCTCATGTTCACTTGGTGACTGAGTCGTTGCGCGTGTTAGATATGCCGACTCAGCACTGTCCAGTACCATGCATTCATGGATGGTCTTGTTACAGAAGACGCATGGTACTTGAATGTGTATACATAAATATTGTGACAAAGTGCTACAATATATTTTCGATATTATTTATGAATTATGTATGTACATAATTGGGTACAGTGATCATCCGATATGTAAACATGCTACACAATAACTTGGTTACTTTTGACGCGATTTTGCTTTCAAATTAAATCTAGTTTTTTATCTGTTTAATGACTGCGTTGAATTTGCATAAAGATCGGGTTGATCATTAATGTAGTTAAAATGGAAAACAGTGACTTTGATTAAGATTGTAGGCCAAAAAAGTGGCAAGGGTCGGCGCGGTCAAAGTTACCCCGGACCTCTTGTTATACTATATTTGGCATATTACCTATAATGCCTAACAATCTTTGGATGTCTACCGACTCCTGATGTGCATTAGTGTATTGACTTCTACCCTTTTTATATGGTGGAAACTCTAAAGTGAGGTCAAGTGCAGACGTATTTTTTGAGTTTTGTTTAAGTTTGTTATTAATTGTGTTGTATCTTTTTTCACATATACGTTCATCTCTAAACGCTGTTCAAAACCCGTGACATCTATTGTTGTTGCCATTACAGATTTATTCCGATTTGATTTGTTTGATCCTGAAACGATATTGAGTATTTTGGCGTAGTAGGCCATCAGTCTTTGTAACATCGCCTTTTTAATATTTGGGTATTTATGGTTACAAGGTTTATTAAAGATAGGATCATCTAGAGCGTAAGGGTGCGATTTTGACATCAACGTCATTTTTAAATTTAGGGGCTTTTATTAACTTTGGTAACACAATCGCCTCAATCTTAGGATGTCTTTTCCAAGGATATTGGATCTTTACATTTACATTTACCGTATACATTGACTTTTTCGCATTTATTGAGAACACGCAACTTATTTCTGTATATTGTTTAAATTTAGGTAATATTAATATTTGACCCGCTTCTTTAGACAAAATGGTGCTTTGGGAACCACTATCAATAAGGGCTCTTAGAGTCTTATATCTTCCATTTACATTTTATTGTATTATTTTACTTAAATGAGAGCTGTGGCCAACAGTGTTGGTTGTGCCGTTGTACAGGAACCACTCTATCCTGTATTTATTTAAAGTGAGAATGGTGTTATTGCTTAAATGGTACAAGCATCTTGTGCAAAGATGTAATCTTTTGGCCGTTTCATACCTTTCCATAAGTGTCAAACCTTCATACCTATAGCAATGATGTGCTTTTGCCCGGCAAGTTTGCACATAGGAAGACCACATAAAAACAGTTTGTAGCGTTTTATTCTCTTCTTTGCTCATGGCATTTAGCGCACAATATCTTCGCTGCAATTATTCCTTGACATTAGATAGCAGTTGCATCTGCCTTGTTCTTCTAATCTTACTGTCATACAATTGTGGAGCCTCTCTGTTAAATTTGCTTAGTAGGAGTTGTGCGAATATCACGTCAACTTCATCAGACAAATTTGCTTTTATTTTAATAAGTGAACTGATTCATTAACTATGTCAATCACTCCCTTGACAGTTTTTACGGATTCATTATTGATCATCGGTAAATCAACGATCCGAATTAATTGTTCGGAAAATACCCTCCGATTATTCTCATACCGTTTGGTTCCAAGCGCCAGATGAACCTGACAACAGAAGAGCCTCCATGCTGCTTGCTTCGCCTCTAACGAGGATTTTAAATGATTGAACTTAAGAATTAGACTTAAATCCTCTCTTTTTTAACTAATTCCGCAAAAAATTCTACAAACACGTCTTATTCTCTCGGCTCTCCAGAAATTATGCAATGTGTTGCTTGTAGAGACTCTCTGTCAAAGGAGTTTTTCGAATATGATATCATCAATAGCATTCTTAAATGTTGCGACTTTCGTCAATACCTGGTACGCCAGAAATTTCTCCGAAAATAATTGATTTTATTAATATATATTGTGCATGTTTCATTGCCTGTTAAATTGTCTATCGTACGTAAATCTTTGGTTACCATATCCAAAAAACCTGAAGCTGACAGACTCTATTCGCCGCGATTCTCCGTTGCTGTCCTCAAAATTTTCTAACATAATTGCAACCGCTTCAATGTCTTCCGAATTACCAGTGCACAGTGCGCCAACTAATCAATCAAGCGGGACAAAAGTCCAAGTTAATTTTTGAAAGTCTTTTTTTTGTCATTACCAACACTTGACATTTAAAAATCTTTCGTGAGGGCTTTACGAGGCAGTCCTGCCAGCTTTGAAAGTGAACAGATGTTAAGTACGTGGCAAACAAATATTTGATTGCACTATTTGACGTTTGTTGAATGCTCCTCAACCTAAACAACGTATAACAAAGAGACCCAATAACTTTTGCTTTCCTTTACAAAAGGTATGTGAATAGGGATTTCCGAAGAGAAAGAAAATAACCCAGTCTTCATTCGTTGAATTCTAAATATGAACTTATTTTATTTTAAAACTGTTAAACTCTAAGAAGCGACAATTGTTCTTAAAAATACTTATTCTAATGCCCCACGTTTTCGGGGGTTGAAAATTGTTTATATTTCATGCTCAGCGCTGGTTACTTGATACCGCGCAGCTGTTATAATCTTAAGTGTTTTTCAAAGAGTGTGGATGCATGTTTTGTTTGGTATTAATCAATAATTGTCGTATGAATTTTATGACTTACTTTTGTTTATGTTTTTGTTTCGAATTGTATATTTCATTGGTGAATCTGATTTGGTAAAGCCAGCTCAGATGAACACGATGTTTATTCTTAAACATTCTGCAAAGGGCCGCCAAATGCGGCGTTTTGGACTTTATATTTATAGTTAGTTGTCTTATCCAAATTATTAATAATATTATCATTAGTAAGAGAACTACTGTTAAAGAAGCATGACCAGTTTCATGATGGTCGTTCAATCATATCAATCTGATGTTCCTTAACGATTGTCGCTGACTTCCTATTCTTACCAATTCTCCTGTATGTATTACTACGTTGGCTTCTAGTGGTTTTTTCAATATTTATTTGGCATATTACCTAACGATTTATATTTCGGGATATCTACCCACTCCAGATGTGCATTACTGTGCTGACTTCGAGCCTTTTTAAACGGTGGTGAATTTAAAAAATAACTACTTTTACTTTTTGACTTGTTCCAATGTGATCTTCGCTCCACCATTTTTAAATATCGCTGATTGCTGAAGTGATCGTGGCTATTCTGGTTACTATTAAATGTTGTCCTTTTATAATTATCTTGCCATATCTGCCTTTTTGGTACTATAGTTTCGGACACTTTGTTACCGGAGTCTATTTTGACATTTTTTTTAGGTCACCATTATCTGACCCAATGGTTCAGTAATCGTTGCCGTCTGAATATTCTCATTTTGTACTGGCTCTGGGATGTATATTTTTTCTTCCCCAATTTTCACTTTACCTCCAATGTGAGAGTCCTGCCGGGGGCCATAAATTTCTTTCTTGAGTTTTGTTGATGTATTTCTGTGATATCGTGTTATTTTTCTTTTGAAATTTACGTTTCTTTTTCTCCCAACATTGTTCAAAACCTGTGACATCTATTGTTGTTACCACTATAGATTTATTCTGATTTGATTTGGTGCATCCCGAGAAGATCCGAAATATCCACGTTTGCTATTTGTAATGGAAGAGCTTTCATTAACTTTGGCAACACAATTGCCTCAACCCTTAGATGTCCTTTCCAAGGATTTCGCGTCTTTACATCTATTTTTACCTTATATTTTGATTTATTAGATTTTATTGAGGACACTCCACTTATTTCTGTATATTGTTTAATTTTAGGTAGTTTTAATATTCGAGCGGCCTCTTCGGACAAAATGTTGCACTGTGAACCACAATCAATAAGGGCTCTTAGAGTCTTATATCCTCCTTTTATATTTTTTACTTTTATTACAGCTGTGGCCAACAGTGTTGGTTGTGCGGTTACACAAGTATTAACTCTCTCCTGATTTTGTTCAAAATGAAGTGCATCAACTTGCTTATAGAGGCTTATATTTAAATTATTAAATAAGGCAAGTTAAGGCTTGCGCATTTCTGCGACCCCCTTGCGTTTCTTCGCTCTTTGGCGAAGTTCAGCTTCTAAGTCGGTCAATATGCAGCGTTGTCGGTCATTTTAGCACAGGGTCTAGCTTGTCGCGCTAGTCGATGCCAGTGCTGGTCTTCGCACAGACGTACTCGCAATAAGGTGAGTCAAAAGGTCCAGGGCAGTCCTTGCGACCCGTCTTCCACGGTGTGTTTTATTTTTTTGCTGTGTCGTTGCTCAGCAGCTGTTGTCCAGGGCCTATTGGCTCTGGCGGTAACGGTGCCGGTCATCGCACCAGTTTTTTTCGTATTAACTCTTCAACTCTAAGAAGCGACAATTGTTCTTAAAAATACTTATTCTAATGCCCCACGTTTTAGGCGGTTGAAAATTGTTTATATTTCATGCTCAGCGCTGGTTACTTGATACCGCGCAGCTTTTATAATCTTAAGTGTTTTCCACAGAGGGTGGATTCATGTTTTGTTTGGTATTAAGCATAATTGTCATATGAATTTTATGACTTACTTTTTGTTTATGTTTATGTTGTTTATGTCTTTGGTCAATCTGATTTGGTGAAGCCATTTCAGCTGACCACGATGTTTAATCTTGAAAATTCAGCAAAGGGCCGCCAAATGCGACGTTTTGGACTTTATTTTTATAGTTAGTTAGTTGTCTTATACAAATTATTATTAATATTATAATTAGTAATATAACTTGTGTTAAAGAAGCATGACTAGTTACACAATGAACGTTCAACCTATTCATTACGATGTTCCTTTACGATTGTCACTTTGATTTCTTCCTTCCAATTCTTACCAATTCCTCCTTTATGTACTATACTACTGAGTTGGCTTATACTGGTTTTTAGACTATAGTTGGCATATTACCTAACAATTTATATTTTAGGATATCTACCTACTCCTGATGAGCATTACTGTGCTGACTTCTAGACTTTTTTTAAGAGGGGGAATTTAAAAATAACTATCATTACTTTTTGGATTGTTCCAATGTGATCTTCGCTCCACTATTTTTAAATATTGCTGATTGCTGAAATTTGAGTCGTTTTGGCTATTATTAAATGTTGTCCTTTTATAACTATTTTGCCATATCTACCCATTCGGTAGTATAGTTTTCTGCAAATTTTTTTTTCGAACTATTTTTTAATTATTTTTTTTCCCTTTGAAAAAAAGGGTATATTAATTTTGGTCAGAAGTGTGCAACGGAAGCATCTCCGACCATATAAAGTATATATATTCTTGATCAAGATGACGAAACGAGTTCATATAGTCGTGACCTTCCGTCCTTATATATATTAATTGGTTAAAATTTTTAACCTATCCTTATGCACTAATTGTTTCTTATTCTTTGTATCTTTATTTTTTTTCTATGATGTATTGGCCTAAATACTTAGATTCTAGCTTATGATCCGTATCATTACGTAATAAAACCTTATCTTCTATTTTAATTCAATATTTTTTACTTTTCTATCATATATTTCCTTATTCTTCGTTTGTGCTGTTCTAACATAATTCTGGCTCTTTTATAAGCCTGTTCTAATCTAAATTTTGATTCCTTAGCATAATCTTCTATGTTATATAGTGGATTTATCTTATCAACACTATTAAATTGTTGGGGTAAATTCGAAGTTTTACCGAATACCAACTCATATGGACAATAATCATGTGCCATAGAGGGTGTTGTATTAAAACAATATGCGAAGTATCGTATCCATACATCCCAGTCAGTTTTGTCAACTGAAATGTAGGATGTAAAAATTCATTTAGTGTTCGGTGGCTTCGCTCCACAGTGCCTACAGTCTGGTGATGATGTGCAGTTGAAGTTATTTTTTTATTTGCAAGTTTTTGCATAAATCTTCAATTATTGAGTTTCTATATTCTGTTCCCATGTCCGTAATGAACGTCTTCATTGGACCGTACTGCAGAATGAAATCTTCAAATATAGCTTTCGCTACTGTTTTTGCACTTTTGTCTTTAATTGGTATTATTACAAGATATTTTGTTAGGTCGCAGATTAAAGTTACTGCGTATTCATTTCCGTGTTCTGATTTTGGGAGTGGACCGATCGTATCCACAATAACCCTATCGAAAGCCTGTTGTGGCGTTTCAGTTATAATTAACGGGGTTTTTGTATGCTTTGTTATTTTTGCTTTTTGACACTTATTACATTTTTTTGTATATTGAGATATATCTCGTGTCATATTTTTCCAATAATAATGCCTTTTTATTTTGGCCATAGTTCTATGTTCCACGCCACCGGGTGAACACCAGAGTGTGAGGGGTAGGGTTTTTTTTTCCAAAAACCGAATTCGGTCATACTGAGGAAGGTGACGAAGGGTTCTCCAGTAAATCGCCATATTCAATCCAGTACGAGCATCTAACCCGAACACCCGTTCTTTCACTGTGCTTTTTTTCCGATATTGTATTTTTCCAACCCGAAATTCATTTTCGTGTGTGTCGGGACATTTTGTAAAGAAAATAAATAAACCAAAATTAATTATAAACGAAGTTTTGCGCGCGTTTCAATTTCATTCCTCACTCACCAGACCCCTGAAGAAATTGGCACCCGCCAAACACTTGTGACCTATTTGGATCCTTCCGCCCCGCTACGAACACAGACTATCAAAAACTAATTCAAAACATCATTAATGAATGTCAATATTCCAGTATGACCTCCTTGTATAGGGTCATCGTGGAACGTAAACAGTATTGCTTCTTTTTCTTTATCATTATTTCTTAAAAATTTCAATATTTTATTGCCCATATTTTTGAAAGATTCTATTGAAATAGTTTCAAAGATCTTTTCGCTCGGTGCCACTTTGACTTGACTGATATTGAGTATACCGGCTTCTTCTTCGAGCCTTTGAAAAAATTGACCTAAGTCAAGAATTCCATTGGTATACAAATGGAACGCAAATGTCAATTCTTGCTATAACTTTCTTGCCATGTTTGAATGGGCTTAAAGAATCAGTTATTCGCAAGGTCACTACTTTTCGTACTTCGTCATTTACAATGACATCATATACATAGGGCTTAGAAGCATTAAGAGATTGCTTTTGCAACTCTTTTTTATTATTTTCTTTTTCTTTTCCTGCGCAGGAATTTGACTGTTTACTTTGATTTCTGGTAGTGACTCTCAGAATTTTGTTACTAGTTTGTATATTTTGTAAGTCCTGTATTGTTATTTTTGATAGCGCGTCGGCTACGAAATTATCTTTCCCCTTTAGATACTCTACCGTAAAATTATATTCCTCGAGTTCAAGTCGCATTCTAGTTAGCTTGGAACTTGGATTTGTCATTGAAAACAAATAAGTTACTGCTCTGTGATCTGTTTTGACAGTAAAATGTCTACCATAAATGTATGGTCTGAAGTGCGTGATTGCCCAGTGAATCGCAGCTAACTCTTGTTCAGTTGTACTCTTATTACTCTCACCTTTTTGTGAAAGATCTAGACGCGTATGCTACTGGAAGCTGTAGTCCATTTTTATTTTGCGTTAGGACTGTTCCACATGTATATTTACTTGCGCATCAGTGATTATGCAACTTTGCTAAAATCTGGGACTGTAATAGGTTGGGTTCTAATGCTATTTTAAACCAATAATCGCTTGTCGCGCTGTCCGCATCATGTGGGACTAATTTTGAATGACATCATACTTTATGTCATCAGGCAAGACTCCTTTATCTGTGCACTATGACCCAAAAAGGTGACTTCATGCATAAAAAATGAACATTTTTCAGGATGTAACTTTAGGTTGTGTTGCCTACACTTCTCAAAAACACCTGTTAGATTATTGATCATGTGTTTTTCGGAACAACCTATGACTATTAAGTCATCCATGTAAAGGAATGCTTGCGAAGGTTCAAGGCCAGTGAAAGCTATAGTCATCATTCTCTGGAACGAATTTTGCGCTATTTTTAAACCGAATGGTAGTCTCGTGAAGCGATATGAGCCATTACATGTGGAAAAGGATGTTATGTCTCGTGACTCTTCTTCAAGTTCAATTTGATGAAAACCTGACATTAGGTCGAGGCATGAAAAATACTTTGCTCTACCTAGTTGGTCTAAAATGTCATCAATTCTAGGTAATGGAAATTTATCGGACAACAAATTTTTATTAATTTGACGATAGTCAATTACTAATCGCCATTTTTTATTTTCATCACTTGGTAACGATTTTTTCGGTACCAATAAAAGTGGGCTATTGTAAGGAGATACAGAAGGCTCAACTATTTCGTCTTTTATAAGCTTTTGGACTTGTCTTTGTATTTCGTCTTTCTGACTATGAGGATTTCTATAATTTTTAATGTAAATAGGTTCATCGTCCACCAGTCTTAATTTTTGTTTGTAAAAATTATTTGTTGTTATTGATTCGGTTTCTAGTCCGAATACATCTCTATATTTCTTGCACAACTTCGTAAGTTGGCTGTGAAACTGTGGGGGAAAATTTTTTGATAACGTAGTTAGTACTGCGTTTTCACGCTGTTCATTATTTGCTTTGATTATTTTTCGTAGCAGGAAAGCGGTTCATACTTGAAACTTGATCTTTATTTGTAGTATTTAGCAGTCGTATGACTGCGTTTTGGGGTTTAGTTATGGTATTTGCTAAATAAATACCATGTTGAATTTCTTGGTTTGGAATTAAAACACTGTCTTCTTGTGAACTTATTTCAATTTTTCGGACAACTTGGGATCTTGCTGGTAAAACTATTGAATTATTACCAGCAATTTACGATATTGGTACGTATATCGGATATTTTAGGTTATTTGGTCTAATTATTAAAGTCTTCAGACGGATTGAAATCTAATTGACAGTTATATTTTCTTATGAAATCGATTCCTAGTATTCCATCACGAAGGAATAACGATGTGAAAGTAGTGTGGAATTATATATTTTGAAGATTGTATTTCTACAGAAGTAAACCCTATGGATTTAGTTGCTTCTTGACTAATTCCTTGTTTATTTATGATTTTATTGGTTTGGATACTTTGAAAACTGCCTGAATTTTCAATATTTCCGATCCTGTGTCTATTAGGAATACTAACTTTTTCCCCGTTGCTACATTCGTGAAGGTAACGTACTTATTTTGATTAAAACTGATGGCGTGAATCTTATTATTGATTACTGCTCGGGTATCTAAAGGTGTTTGGAAGTCTCCTGAAGCATTCTGTGCTACCCTAACATTATTGCTATTATAACCGTTTTGTCGGTTATTTCCTCGGTTACCTCTATTATTTCTGTTGTAAACTCTGTTATTTCCTCTGTAATTATTATTTCTGTTTTGTTCCATTAAATTCAGGTATGGCTATGTTTATATCTTTCATATATGCCCTTCGGGCATTTAATTCTGCCATTCTGTCAGTTGTGTTTATTACACTTCTATTAATTTCTAAATCTGATTCGTTGTCCTGTTCAAACAACGCTTCTATATCAGGTAATGTTAATAGCGCAGGAATTGTTAGATCGTTTAGATCTTTCTCTTCTATTTCTTCCTCGCTTGTTTCAGATTCTTCACCTCCTTGCTCTGTTTCCTTTTTACAGGTGTCTATGCTCAGAGGTGAATTAAGTACGGTGGGTACGAATATATCGAGATTGTATTTTGTCTTTATAGAGATTAGTTTTGCAGGTAACTTGATCAATAGATTGGAAATTTTTGACCAATTTGTTTTACCTATGCTCTCTATTAACATGCACTAAATTTCTTGCTTCGTTGAAAGAATCAACTAGAATTTTTGCGTGCTTGTTTATTGTTTCCTTTTGGATATTTCTATTCTGTGGTACGCATTTGTATGATTTTTTTAAAATTTTCTTTTATATTTTGGATATGGAAAAGTAAAGAATTACTTCTATTCTTCCCATTCCATGCTTAAAAGTTTATATATATTTTTTTTTAATTTTCCTCTATTTATATATCCTCATCTGAGTCTGTAATTTCAACAGTTTCTATATCTGTTTCAAAAAATGTTATGTACCCATTCAGGTACATCTTTATGTTTAGTGCTGCGTAATAATAGTCTTCTATATGCTTTATGGATTTTTCTATAAGGTCTACAATATTTCTTTTAAATTTGTAGTTATTAGCTATCCAAAATTTTATTCATTGTACTTGTTACGTGCAGGTCCTGAGTCTATTAAAAAATCATGGAAAGGAATATATTTTTGAAGATGTTCTGTTTCTATTTTATTCATGCTTAATCGATTTATTCTTTATTTGGCAACAACTCAGTATTGTTCGTCTTCACCCATCAGGTAGAAGCAAAATGTGCCTATTGAATTCGAGTAACAGCATATACGTGATACTGTGACTATAAAACTCATCTGTACCATTGGACTTCCTTGAATTGGGAAACCTTCTCCCGTTATATCAAGGTATGCTGATCTGATCTGTACTAAACATATAGAATTTTGTGCTGAGTTATTATTACCTGTTCTAAAAACCTCAGCTAAATCTGCTGCAATGGTAGGATTTCTTCTTACTATCCTCCTAAAATATTCGTCTAATGTACTCATCTTAGCCAATTGATATTAAATATTTTTGTTTTTTTTTTATCTATTTATTTTTTTTTATTTGATAAATTTGGAAAGTGATTTCTTTTTTTTATAATATTTTTTTTGTCAAATGCACTGTTACAATAATTGATGCATATATTATTTAGATCTTATCAAGATCATTAGCATGGCTTAAGGCTTTTTTTGTTACACATTTGTTGTGTAATTTATATGCTTTCTATAACAATTATTAATAAAAGTGCATTTGTTGGCTTTAAATCTACATTTGATGACTCTATTTTGTTGATTACATTTGCAGTGGAGTCCACTGTTTTCGTATCTATTAACCCTATATTGGTTTCATCAAATATGTCATCAAACTTGTTTATTTTGTTATCAAACATTCCATTTAAAGAAAAGTTAATTAATTTTTTTTTTTTTTTGTTTCTAATATTTTAATTTTTAAATGTTTTAAGTGTAGTATAATAGAATAGTAATTTAGTAATGTTTTGAGGTGAAGGCTCTTTTTTTTTTACATTTGTTCCTGCCTACTTTTTGTATGGTTTTTAGGCCACCCTCTAATTGGACAGCTTTAATGCCGCACAATTGTACATTAGTTGTTTTAATTCTATAAAAAAAAATGTGCATCGCAGTACACTCAAAAAAAATGTGCGACGCAGCGCATAATTGTTCATTTCAATTTCGCTTGTTTTTTTTTAGTTAGCCTCTAGCATTAGCTGGTCGTCGCCGGTTGGCACGCTGATGCTCCATCGATGGCGTAAAAAGCGGCCTGCTTTTCACGCTTGTAGTCTCAGCTGCTGATGTGCGGGGCCTATAAGCTCAGGCGGTTCCGGTGCCGGTCATCGCACCAGATTTGTTGATACCCTGTTTTTTAGGTCGACACTTCCTTTCCTTGGGGACTTCCTTTAGAGTCCCGTAGCAAGGTATGCATGTATACTCGCAGCATGCTGAGTATAATGGGCCCTCGCAGTCGTTTGGGCAGACCTTTTTTATTCCTGGTAATTCCTTTACAGTTTGTGGACTTATCTTTATCTTTGGTTTTGACACGTTTTGTATCGTAGAGTATGGGATTCTGGTTGTTGTGGTTTTATTTTTCAGCAATTGGTTTTTTAAAAACTCTACCTCGGCGTGTAATTTCACCGAGGTATTCCAATTGATTTTCTCTGGGCTATTTAGTAGCCTCAATTTTTGAGCCTTTTTGGCTTTCAATTTTTTTACCACACCAGATTTTTTTCCCATCACTCTACTTACTGTGATTGTATTTTCCTTCCTTTTTCATTCTCCAGTGTAGCTGAATTTTTTTCTTCTGTACTATATCGCGTTGCTGGTCACTTTTGCTGTTTAGTGACCACTGTCACGGTCGCCATGTAGTAGAAAACGTCCAATGATTGGTTTCTATTTTAAATATTTAACATGAACCACACATATGTCTGTTGCGTTTGAGTTTGGTTTATTGAATAATTCTTAATTCTATAACAATTGTCGACTATAGCTAAGACTGCGTAGCAGCGCTGCCAGTAATGCAGGCAGAGGAGCGGTATGCTTATGTATCAACATATTTATGTATAAATGTATAAATGTTTACATAAGAGTATGTATGTGTGTATGACGCTGCATGTATGTGTCATATTGCATATTGGGCCAAAGCGGCCGCGCGTGTTATTTTGCCGACACAGCAATCGTCCAGCACCATGCACTCATGGGTGGTCATGTTACTTAAGAGGCAAATGCACTTGAATGTTGCGCACATAAATATTGTAACCAATTGCTACAATATGTTTGTAATGTTGTTAATATGTTATTCCAAAACATGCTACACTAGAACCAAATAAAAAACTAAATGTTTAAGAATAAACTTCGTGTTGATCTGAACTGGCTTCACTAAATCAGATGCACCAATAAAATATATACAATTCGAAACAATAACATAAACCAAGAAGAAGTCGTAAAGATTCATATGACAATTATTGCCTAAAAATCAAACAAAACATGCATCCACACTCTGTGGAAAAACACTTAAGATGATAACATCAGCGCGGTATCAAGTAACCAGCGCAGAGCATGAAATATAAATATTTTTCAACCCCCGAAAACATGGGGCATTAGAATAAGTATTTATTTACCTCCTAGAGGAGGATTTGGCCGTCCCTCTGTCAACAAGTTCGAAGACGACACACAAATTTTTGTGTGCGTCGAGACCAAAAAATTACCTTTTTCTCTGCCCAGCCTCTGCTGTTGATGCTCTGGCTCCCAAGTTAAATTTTCGTGCCCACCCCTTGCCCTAGAGCCTAAGATAATCTTAAATAAACTGTTCTTTTGTAAATAAAATCAGTTCATAGAAATGTTGGATTTCAGGGGAGACACAACAATGGTTTCTGGTGTCATCTGGTTCATCAATCACAATTAGAGCGCGCTAACAGTAGGGTATATTAATTTTGGTCAGAAGTGTGCAACGCATAGAACGAAGCATCTCAGACCATATAAAGTATATATATTCTTGATCAGCACGACGAGACGAGTTCAAATAGCCATGTCCGTCCGTCCGTCCGTCCGTCCGTCTGGATCAACGCGAACTCCTCCGAGACCGTAACAGCTACAGAGCTGAAATTTTGCACGTACGCTTGTATATACAGGCGTTGTATATCTCGGATTCAGCCGGATCGGACCACTATATCATATAGCTCCCATACAAACGTCAAAGTCACGAACAATGACTTTTCTGAATAACTTCGCTATTTTCGGAGCTATCGTCATGATATTTAATATTGGTGAATTTATTGCACCTATAAACAACTGTGCCAAATTTGGTCAAGATCGGGTAACTATATCATATAGCTCCGATACAAAAGGCAAAGTCGCGAACAGTGACTTTCTCAATAACTTCATTAATTTTATAGCTATCGTCATAAAAGTTGGTATTTATCAGTTTCTTAGTAATAATTGTGCCAAATTTGATAAAGATCGGGTAACTATATCATATAGCTCCCATAGGAACGATCGGTGGAAAACAGTGACTTATATGAAAAAGTTCGTTATATCCTATGCTAAGATTGAAGGCCGCTCTTTCGCAAACATTAGACTTTTTGGATAAAACGGTTTTACACGGTTTATCTATGGGTAAGGAAAGAATTACCAAAACAGTTGCAAGGTGTATACAAACTTCGACGCGGTCGAAGTTAACCCCGGCCCTCTGGTTTCTAATTCGATATATTTATCCTGTTTTTTTTTTTTTTTTTTTGAGAAATAGAGAAAAAAATGAACTCTACTGTGTCTTGCACAGTGAGCCAGAGACATTGAAAAATGTTGTTAGCGTATGTGGTTAGCTCACAATTCAGATATACATTTCATATATCAATAAAAAGAAGATTTTTTTTAATCTCCAACCACATTGTTAGTAAAAGCCTATCAATGAGTTAGTAATTCGCTAGTTGCACTTTCGTGAATCAACTTGCTTATAGAGGCTTTTATTTAAATTATTAAATATGGCAAGTTAAGGCTTGTTCATTTCTGCGACCCCCTTGCGTTTCTTCGCTCTTTGGCGAAGTTCAGCTTTCAGTTGGTCAATATGCAGCGTAGTCGGTCCTCTTAGCAAAGGGTCCAGCTTGTCGCGCAGGGCAGTCCTTCGGACCCGTCTTCCCCGGTGTGTTTTATTTTTTTGCTGTGTCGTTGCTCAGCTGCTGTTGTCCAGGGCCTATTGGCTCATACGGTAACGGTGCCGGTCATCGCACCAGTTCTTTTCGTATTAACTCTTCAACTCTAAAATTGTTTATATTTCATGCTCAGCGCTGGTTACTTGATACCGTGCCGCTGTTATAATCCTTAGTGTTTTCCACAGAGTGTCTATGTCTGATTTGTTTGGTATTAAGCAATAATTGTCACATGAATTTTATGACTTACTTTGGTTTAGGATTCGTTTTCTACATTTCTTTGGTCAATCTGTCTTGGCGAAGCCATTTCAGCTGACCACGATGTTAAATCTTAAACATATGTATTAAATAAAAAAATATGTTTGTGACCTAACTAAATGTGTTTGAAGTATTTTATTTTATCAAGTATAGTTTTGAACCTTATACTAACATCTCTGGACTATAATTATTCAAGCCTTATAAAGCTGGTATTAGCGTGTTCAAATTGGTAACCATCTACGACCATCTAGTTAAGTCTTTTACAATTTTTAGGCGATATGTCCGTACCAAAGTGCATACTGTATACCACTTGGATTGGAAAAAATGTGGCAGCAAATAAAGTTATAATTTTAAAAGTAATTTAAAATTACAAAGTATAATTTTAAAACTGAAACATATCAGAAAAAAGGCGAGGAAATCACCAAGAAAATAGCAAACTTTTTAAGTTAGTCCAATGGACGGCATTGAAAAAAAATCAGAAATGGCTTGATGATGAGCTGTTTCTCGGTTTTTGATAATCAATTCTTAGGGTTGTGAAGAGCAGTGGGCACGCAACATACCGACAAATGTTTGAAATTGGTAAAACCAGTGTGCTCGACCAACACCTTTTTGCAGTTTGCAAAGTACCATTACAAATTCAGCTTGGATCAAAGGTTTGTGAAAGAACCCACGACCTTCCTGAACTCGCTATTGTCGGCCTGAATATGGATTCGAGGGAGGAGGAAATAAACCCAGTCTTGATTCGTTGAACTCAAAATATGAACTGGGAATCTTAGGCTTTAGGAGGTAACAATTGTACTTAGAAGTACAGTACGACTCAAACCCATGTATTCGGGGGGTTGAAAAATTATTGTTATTTTGGGCACGACGTTGGCCACTTGACATCCTGCCGTTGTTTTTTTTTTTTTGTGTTAGTTTAGAATTAAAATAAGTGTTTTTCCACAACGTGTGTGGCTGATTGTAATTCTAAACATATGCTAGGTTGTTGTTTGTGACAAAAGTACCAGCTGTATAATATTTTGTTTGGTACATCTGATTTGGTGAAGCCACTTCAGATAAACACAATGTTTATTCTTAAACACGGCCTTTAAGACTAATTTACAAAAAGGAAACAATCAAATTAATTAGACCAGAGAGCGATCATGTTAAAACCAAGTAGAAAAAACAACTACTAACTTATATACAATTACTCATGAATTTCACATGACCATGCTGGATGGCAAAACATTTAATGTCCATGTAGAAGCACCTAACATGATATTTCGAATTTGTGTGTTTTATAAAAAGTTATACAATTGATGCAGACCTCTTGATGAAGTATGGATTGAGGATTTCAAAGACATGGCTGACTTAATGCAATGAGATAGTTTACAAAAATTTATTTTTGCTATTTTTGCTTGCTAAAATGTCTCATTCTCTCGGCTCTCCAGAAAATGTGGGTACCTCTATTTTCAGTAAAGCTGGTAGTTCACCTTTCATGGTAACATTCTCAATCTGACTTTTTTTATTGTTCATTTTCATTTCTAGCACTGACAATAAATTCCTGACATTTTAAATCATCCATAGCATTTTTAAATTTTGGTTAATTGATTTTATTAATATATACTGTGCCTGTCTCATTGCCTGTTCATTTGTCTATCTATCTTTGGTTACCATAACCATAAAATCTTGAAGCTGACAGAGTATCCTTAAATTTCTCCTGCATAAAAGTAAAAAAATGAAAAAAAAAGAAAAGAAAAATAAATTTTTCACCATGATCCTATAATACACATACATTCCTAAAAATTATTTCTTTTACTTAACATTTTGGTTAATTTTTATACCCTTGCAAAAAAGGAGGAGGTTTGAGGTTTCGTCAAAGATACGTTGTTCAACGAGGGTGAACTAGGCGAACTACGACTTTCGCTACCAAATTGAAACCGTGGGTTCCCTGTAACATAGGCGAACATGATGCATTCGAGGCGAATGCCTACTAGAATGACCGAGTTTATATTAAACGAGTTATATATTAAACTGACAAATTTTTATTTTGAAAACACTCGCGTCAAAAGTAACGAAGTTATGGACAAAAGTCATTGTTTCTTACCGATCGCTCCTATGGGAGCTATCTGATATAGCGACCCGATCTTGACCAAATTTGCAACAGGCGTTTATAGCTATAATAAACTCAGTAATATTAAATTTCACGACAATAGCTCAAAAAATAACGAAGTTGTTGAGAAAAGTCAGTGCCGTTTATATTGGAGCAACATATATGATATAGTGGTCCGATCCGGCTGAATCCGAGATATACAACACCTGCGTCCAAAATTTCAGCTCGGTACTCTTTCGGTCTAGGAGGAGTTCGCGTCTATCCCGACGGACGGACAGACGGACGTCGCCCCGTCGTGCTGATCAAGAATATTTATACTTTATATGGTCGGAGATGCTTCCTTCTATGGGTTGACACATGGCTGTATTATTATTATCCCTTATAGTATAGCCCAGATAGTACAGCTAACCCCAGATCATAATTGGCATAGCAAGAGACTATATTAAAACAGGTAAGGAATCCATTTTTATGGAAGAATAAAAATATTCATAACATTTGGTTGATTTGAAAACGCTATGGAATATTTAAAATGTCAGTAATAATAGTTGTTTAAGAATAAACACAGTGTTCATCTGAGCTGGCTTACCAAATGAGATGCACTAAAGAAATTGCAATGCAACGTTACCTTTGTACCAAACAACTAACCTAGCATATGTCTAAAATTACAATCAGCCACACACGAGGTGGGAAAAACATTTGTATTTTTAAAACTAACCCAAAAGATCACAACGGCAGAATGTCAACCGGCCGACGCCGTGCCCAAAATAATAATAAATTTTCAACGCCCAAATACGTGGGTGTGAGTCTAGAATAAGATCTTCTAAGAAAAATTGTTACCTCCTAGAGCCTCAAAGTCTGAATTCTTATGCAAGTGTGAATGTTAAGATCAGCTGAAGGTGTCAAAAATAATTTAACTCTTGTTTTCCCCCACCAGTGGTAGGAGACAGAGTATACTATAAAAAAAAACAATATTGCTTAATAATTAATAAGTCCGATTTTAAAGACAGTTTGGCTAGTGGAGCAACTGAAGTAATATCGGCGGCGGGAGTTTTTGTGTGTGGCGTATTCGAAGCCCTAATATCGAAAAAAGAAAAAAAGTTAAAGTTAAAAGTGTATATGTAGTTGCAAGTCAGCAACTACAAACAGCAGCAGAGCAACAAGATAGTTGCAAAGAAGAGGCTGCTAATTCGACAAAATCTGGTGCGATGACCGGCACCGGTACCGCCTGAGACCATAGGCCCTGGACAACAGCAGCTGAGCAACGACACAAAAAAAAAACAAACCGGGGAAGACGGGTCCCAAGGACTGCCCTGGGACTGACCATTTGACTCACCTTATTGCGAATACGTCTGTGCGAAGACCAGCACCGGCACCGTCTAGCGCGACAAGCTAGACCCCGGAGCCAAGAGATCGGAGAAACCAGCATCGGCGCCTCAACAGCCTGTGCGAAGACCAGCACCGGCAACTTGAAAGCTGCTCAACGTCTGGACCGATAGCGCTACAAAGAGCGCCAAAATAAACAACTATGGGCTGCGTCGCACATTTTCATAATTATAATAATTTTTCATAATTATAACAAACTATGTACAATTGTGCGGCATTAAAAGCTGTCCGATTAGAGTGTGGCCTGAAAACGACACGCAAAAATAGGCAGGGATATATGTAAAAAAAGAAAACAAGACACTGAAAAACAAACATTTAAAAACCAAAATATTAAAAAAACCAGAGGTCCAGGGTTAACTTCGACCTAACTTTGTATACTCTTGCAACTGTTTTGGTAATTCTTTCCTTACCCATAGATATCAAAGTGTAAAAAAGTTTTATCCAAAAAAGTCGAAGGTATGCGAAAGAACAGCCTTCAATCATAGCATAGGATATAACGAACTTTTTGACAAATGTCACTAATTTCGACCGATCGTTCCTATGGGAGGTATATGATATGGTCACCCGAACTTGACCAAATTTGGCACAGTCGTTTTTAGCTACAATAAACTAACTTATGTTAAATTTCACGACAATAGCTATGAAATTAATGAAGTTATTGAGAAAGTCACTGTTCGTGACTTTGCCATTTGTATGGGAGTTATATGATATAGTCAACCGATCTTAATCATATTTGGCACAATTATTAATAAGAATACAAAACTGACAAATAACAACTTTTATGACAATAGCTATAAAATTATTGAAGTTATTGAGAAAAGTCACTGTTCGTGACTTTGACGTTTGTATGGGAGCTATATGATATATCTTAATCATATTTAGCACAATTATTAATAAGAAAACAAAACTGACAAATAATAACTTTTATGACAATAGCTATAAAATTATTGAAGTTATTGAGAAAAGTCACTGTTCGTGACTTTGATGTTTGTATGGGAGCTATATGATATAGTGGTCCGATCCGGCTGAATCCGAGATATACATTGCCTGCAGTATATACAAGCCTACGTGTATAATTTCAGCTCTGTAGCTCTTACGGTCTCGGAGGAGTTCGCGTTGATCCACACGGACGGACGGACGGACGGACGGACATGGCTATTTGACGAGCTCGTCGTGCTGATCAGGAATATATATACTTTATATGGTCTGAGATGCTTCGTTCTATACAACGCCTGCAGTATATACAAGCCTATGTGCAAAATTTCAGCTCTGTAGCTCTTGCGGTCTCGGGGGAGTTCGCGTTGATCCAGACGGACGACCGGACGGACGGACGGACGGACATGGCTATTTGAACTCGTCTCGTCGTGCTGATCAAGAATATATATACTTTATATGGTCTGAGATGCTTCGTTCTTTGCGTTGCACACTTCTGACCAAAATTAATATACCCTTTCTGCAAGGGTATAAAATAATATAATTCATGATATTTTTAAGCAAGTTGCCAGGTCAATAGTAATATAAAAATAAATATACAAAAAATAAATTAATATTAAAGAAAAAGAAAGCAATTTATTGTAGACCATACAAAAAATGTTCCCTAACAAAACTGAAAAATTGTTAGGGAAGCAACACTAGTTGCACAAAAGGTTAAAGAAGATAGAAGAATTATATGCTACTACGTTAACTAGCAAGATTCTTAATGAAATAGCTGAGATTCAGAAGCGATGGATTAGCTACCATAGCCAAATGATACAGAGTGGTGTAACCGATTTTATAGATGGAAAGTATGAGGAGGGTTTAGAGATGGCAGCCAGATTAATAGCCAAAGGAGAGTCAAGTAGGCAGGGCACTGTTGAGTCGGAGAACAGTGAAGCAGATGCAACGATGTCAGAAAATGTTGAGGTCAGCATCGGGGGAGTCGCGGGGAAACGCGACCTCTAGTAATGAGAATGCTAATGTTACCCAGGAAAAATTTCAAGAAAAGGTTTGTCAGCTCCAGATGTATTTGGACATGGTGAGGAAAGGTTTACGTACGATAGACAATAGAACAGGCGAAATGTATATTAAAAAACAAAATTCTTGTTCAAGAAGGTGCAGATTAGAGAGATGCATGAATGATAGAAAAATGAATTCGAGTTAACAACATCTAAAATGAAATGAATGAATTGAATAACTTTGAAAATCGACTTCAATTGAATGAGTGTGTTGACGTAGAACTCAGTCGCACAACATTCAAACGAAACAAAACGAATTGAATGAGTTAGAAAGTGAGACAATGAGTTGCTATGATTCGAATGCATTCGAATTTCAATTCTGATTTTAGTATTTTGTATTTATTTATATTGTATATTTTTTAACTATATGTAATTACTATACGACCAAACTAGTGTGGTCGGTGGTTAAGTGGGGACCTACTCAAACTTTAATACTGTTGTTATCGGGTTCAAACCCCAGACAGTAATAGAGATGTGTTTTTTTCCAACTAGTGAAGTAATATTAAAAGGTAGATCCATCGTGTATATGATGGATTAGCAAATATTATGTTGTATAATATATTAGATAGCCTTGTGGCAACTAGGAATCTAATTTAGAAAAATTCCATTTTACAAGATTTGTCCCAAATTGTCCAATCCAGAACTGCTCACTAAAGTTTTTTTGGTGTATAGCATATTTTAATTTTAATAGCACTCATTTCGACATTATTTTCACTACATTTTAAAGCTTTAAAACGCTTCAATAAAAATGAGACAATTCGAATAATTCGAATGTTTCGAGTGCCTCAGTACAATTCGATGCTTTGACACTCAATTCATTACCTTTCATTAAACAGAGTTACGTATTTTTTTTGACAAGTACTAACTCACACTCATTCATTTCATTGTGTAGTTGTCACTCATTCATTTGAATTCAATTCGAATGGATTCATTTGACTTTGATTTTTCTCTCATTCATGCAGCTCTCTAGTACAGATGTGACAAGCTTATACAGGTGACAAGCTTATACTTGGAGAGAGATCTTATGCGTGAAGAGCACCAACAGCCGGGACAATAGACTTACTACTGGCAACAGAATGGGGTTAAGCTCATCGTAACTGAGGGCCGCTGCTTGTTGTACGCGCCCACATGCTCGGATCACACCTGATGCGTCAATGAAAGGATTCAGATTGAGAATGGTGCTAGACGTGGGCAGAGATTTCTTCTGCTGTAGACACCGATATTCAGTCGGAAAGTAATCACGCTGAGTGACACGGATCAACGCCTGGAGTACTTGATTGATCTCGCTAGAGGTCACCTCCCCGCAGTAATCGTTTGGAAGTTTACGACACTTTCTGCCGAAGGCACGTAAGGCACGTCCCAGATTTGAAAAACGCGACAGTATCTCGTTGGCTGGCTTAGCGATCGCGACGTGGACTTTCACTACCCGCTTCTCCAAGGTAGTGTCTAGTGGGAGTGGTGTCGTTCGCTTGTGGTTCCCGTAGCCATGGTGGGCCGGGCCACCACAAATCCTTGTGTACCAGTTCCTGCGCACTCAGGCCGCGGCTAGGGAGATCTGCTGGATTGTCCTCTGAACAAACGTGGTTCCATGGGGCGTTATTTGTTGCCGTCACAATTTTTGCTACCCGATTTTCGACAAACGTTGTCCATGTGAAGGGGGGGTTATTTAACCACGACAGTACGACGGTGGAATCTGACCAATAAAAAGCCTCCGCATTATCAACTGGAAGTTGTGGAAGAACTACAGCTGCCAGTTCAGCTAAAAGCGTGGCTTCGCATAATTCAAGGCGGGTCAATGAAACCGTTTTAACCGGGGCTACTCTAGATTGCGGTGCAAGAAGGCAGCACGATATGCCTTGGTCATTGCTAACGCGCACGTAAATTGCGGCACCATAAGCCCGCTGTGACGCATCGCAAAAACAATGGAATTGAATGTCGTAATTTGGATCATGGAGAACCCACTGTGGAATTCGGATCTGGTCAAGGAAGGAGTAGCTCTTTGTAAAATCCTGCCACCTGTGATGGAGTTCAATTGGCAATTGGTCATCCCACCCTAGCTGTTGTAGCCAAAGCTCTTGCATAAACACCTTGGCTTGAATCACAAAGGGAGCCAGCCAGCCAGCCAGCGGGATCGAATAACTTGGTGATCTGCCCGAGGACTTCTCGCTTAGTATAAGCTGACTTGACATCTTGGGGTGAGATGACAAAATAAAACTCATCCGTAGTCGCTTTCCATCGGATTCCCAGTGTTTTTGCTGTGCTAGCCTCTTCGATATCGAGGAAATCAGCATTCAGCAAATGACACTTTGGAATGCAAGTGAGCACGCTCTTCACATTCGATGTCCACTTGCGCAAAGGAAAACCAGCTGAACCAAGAGCGTCTTGAAGTTCATTGACCATTGCGATTGCCTTTGCTTCATTGTGAGCCCCTGCCAGGACATCATCGACATACATATAGGAATTGATAATATCGCTAGCCAAAGGAAATTTGGATTGTACATCACTTGCGAGTTGCTGAAGTACTCGGAGGGCTAAGAACGGAGCACAGTTAACGGCAAACGTCATACTCAGTTTTTGCCGGAATATTTTTTTAGGAGCCGGCTTTCGTTTTTTAGGAACTGAGCCAATTCCAGACCAGGTTGATGTTGGTTGGATCTCGAAACGGAAGTCAGACCGTATATCTCCCCGAAACATCTCTTCTTGTGGTCTTCTGGAAATTAACCTCGCAAACAGAATCAGAATCTTCTAC
>JAECWI010000211.1:0-95173 GCA_018150345.1 Drosophila equinoxialis
ATAAAACTTATAATGGCGGTAGTAGAAAGGTTCATGCAGCTTATATAGCTGTTAAATAAAGAATGGCGGCTATAAGATTTAAATTGGCGACTGTAGAAAGGTTCCAGCAGCTTATATATATTTTATATAAGGGATGACGGCAATAAAACTCAAAATGGCGGAAGTAGAATGGTTTCAGAAGTTTAAATAGCTTTTATATAAAAGATGGCGTCTATAAGACTTAAAATGGCGGCTGTAAAAAGGTTGCTGCAGCTTATATAGCTTTTATATAAAAGATGACGGCTATAAGACTCAAAATGGTGGCTGTAGAGTGGTTCCATCAGCTTGTTCGGCTGTTATACAAAGGATGGCGGCTATAAGACTTAAAATGGCGGTAGTAGAAAGGTTCCATGCAGCTTATATAGCTGTTAAATAAAAGGATGGCGGCTATAAGATTTAAATTGGCGACTGTAGAAAGGTTCCAGCAGCTTATATATATTTTATATAAGGGATGACGGCTATAAAACTCAAAATGGCGGAGTAGAATGGTTTCAGCAGTTTATATAGCTGTTATATAAAAAATGGCGTCTATAAGACTTAAAATGGCCACGGTGTGAGTGGTTCCAGCAGCCTGTATAATTGTTATGTAAATGATGGCGTCTATAAGATTAAAAATGGTGGCTGTAGAATGGTTCCAGCAGCTTGTTCAGCTGGTATACAAATGATGGCGGCTATAAGACTTAAAATAGAGGCTGTAGAAATGCTCCTGCAGCTTATATGGCTTTTATATAAAGGATGACGGCTGAAAGACTCAAAATGGGTGTTGTAGAATGGTTCCAGCAGCTTGCTCAGCTGTTATACAAAAGATGGCGGCTATAAGACTTAAAATGGCGGCTGTGGAAAGGTTCCTGCAGCTTAAGTAGCTGTTATATAAAGGATGGTGGCTACAAGAATTAAAATGGCGACTTTAGAAAGATTCCAGCAGCCTGTATATCTGTTATATAAAAGATGGCGGCTATAAGACTTACAATGGCGGTTGTAGAATGGTTCCAGCAGTTTATGTAGCTGTTATATAAAGGATGACGGCTTATATAGCTGTTATGTAAAGGATGTCGGTCTACAAGATTTAAAATGGCGACTTTAGAAAGATTCCAGCAGCCTGTATAGCTGTTATATAAAAGATGGCGGCTATAAGACTTAAAATGGCGGTTGTAGAATGGTTCCAGCAGTTTATGTAGCTGTTATATAATGGATGACGGCTATAAAAATCAAAATGGCGGATATTGAATGATTCCAGCAGCTTGTTCAGCTGTTATACAAAAGATGGCGGCTATAAGACTTAAAATGGCGGCTGAAAGACTCAAAATGGGTGTTGTAGAATGGTTCCAGCATATTGTTCAGCTGTTATGCAAAATATGGCGGCTATAAGACTTAAAATGGCGGTAGTAGAACGGTTCCTGCAGCTTATATAGCTGTTAAATAAAGAATGGCGGCTATAAGATTTAAATTGGCGACTTTAGAAAGGTTCCAGCAGCTTAAATAGATTTTATATAAGGGATGACGGCTATAAAACTCAAAATGGCGGCTGTAAAGTGGTTCCATCAGCTTGTTCGGCTGTTATACAAATGAAGGCGGCTATAAGACTTAAAATGGCGGCTGTAGAAAGGTTCCTGCAGCTTTTTATGGCTTTTATATTAAGGATGACGGCTGAAAGACTCAAAATGGGTGTTGTAGAATGGTTCCAGCATATTGTTCATCTGTTATACAAAAGATGGCGGCTATAAGACTTAAAATGGCGGTAGTAGAACGGTTCCTGCAGCTTATACAGCTGTTAAATAAAGAATGGCGGCTACAAGATTTAAATTGGCGACTTTAGAAAGGTTCCAGAAGCTTATATAGATTTTATATAAAGGATGACGGCTATAAAACTCAAAATGGCGGCTGTAAAGTGGTTCCATCAGCTTGTTCGGCTGTTATACAAATGATGGCGGCTATAAGACTTAAAATGGCGGCTATAGAAAGGTTCCTGCAGCTTATGTAGCTTTTATATGGCGGCTTTAGAGTGGTTCCAGCAGCCTGTATAGCCGTTATACAAAAGATGGCGGCTATAAGACTTAAAATGGTGGGTCTAGAAAGGTTCCTGCAGCTTATGTAGCTTTTATATGGCGGCTTTAGAGTGGTTCCAGCAGCCTGTATAGCTGTTATATAAAAAATGGCGGCTTTAAGACTCAAAATGGGTGTTGTAGAATGGTTCCAGCAGCTTGTTCAGCTGGTATACAAATGATGGCGGCTATAAGACTTAAAATGCTTATATAGGTTTTATATAAGGGATGACGACTATAAAACTCAAAATGGCGGAAGTAGAATGGTTTCAGAAGTTTATATAGCTTTTATATTAAAGATGGCGTCCATAAGACTTAAAATGGCGGCTGTAAAAAGGTTCCTGCAGCTTATACAGCTTTTATATAAAAGAAGACGGCTATAAGGCTCAAAATGGTGGCTGTAGAGTGGTTCCATCAGCTTGTTCGGCTGTTATACAAAAGATGGCGGCTATAAGACTTAAAATGACGGTAGTAGAAAGGTTCATGCAGCTTATATAGCTGTTAAATAAAGAATGGCGGCTATAAGATTTAAATTGGCGACTGTAGAAAGGTTCCAGCAGCTTATTTATATTTTATATAAGGGATAACGGCTATAAAACTCAAAATGGCGGAAGTAGAATGGTTTCAGAAGTTTATATAGCTTTTATATAAAAGATGGCGTCTATAAGACTTAAAATGGCGGCTGTAAAAAGGTTCCTGCAGCTTATATAGCTTTTATATAAAAGATGACGGCTATAAGACTCAAAATGGTGGCTGTAGAGTGGTTCCATCAGCTTGTTCGGCTGTTATACAAAGGATGGCGGCTATAAGACTTAAAATGGCGGTAGTAGAAAGGTTCATGCAGCTTATATAGCTGTTAAATAAAGAATGGCGGCTATAAGATTTAAATTGGCGACTGTAGAAAGGTTCCAGCAGCTTATATAGCTTTTATATAAGGGATGACCGCTATAAGACTTAAAATGGCCACTGTATAGTGGTTCCAGCAGCCTGTATAATTGTTATGTAAATGATGGCGGCTATAAGATTAAAAATGGTGGCTGTAGAATGGTTCCAGCAGCTTGTTCAGCTGGTATACAAATGATGGCGGCTATAAGACTTAAAATAGAGGCTGTAGAAATGCTCCTGCAGCTTATATGGCTTTTATATAAAGGATGACGGCTGAAAGACTCAAAATGGGTGTTGTAGAATGGTTCCAGCAGCTTTTCAGCTGTTATACAAAAGATGGCGGCTATAAGACTTAAAATGGACGGTAGTAGAAAGGTTCATGCAGCTTATATAGCTGTTAAATAAAGAATGGCGGCTATAAGATTTAAATTGGCGACTGTAGAAAGGTTTCAGCAGCTTATATAGATTTTATATAAGGGATGACGACTATAAAACTCAAAATGGCGGAAGTAGAATGGTTTCAGAAGTTTATATAGCTTTTATATAAAAGATGGCGTCTATAAGCCTTAAAATGGCGGCTGTAAAAAGGTTCCTGCAGCTTATATAGCTTTTATATAAAAGAAGACGGCTATAAGACTCAAAATGGTGGCTGTAGAGTGGTTCCATCAGCTTGTTCGGCTGTTATACAAAAGATGGCGGCTATAA
Source organism: Drosophila equinoxialis (assembly GCA_018150345.1). NCBI lineage: Eukaryota > Metazoa > Arthropoda > Insecta > Diptera > Drosophilidae > Drosophila > Drosophila equinoxialis. The sequence continues at coordinate 3,672 of JAECWI010000211.1, forward strand.
GACTTAAAATGACGGTAGTAGAAAGGTTCATGCAGCTTATATAGCTGTTAAATAAAGAATGGCGGCTATAAGATTTAAATTGGCGACTGTAGAAAGGTTCCAGCAGCTTATATATATTTTATATAAGGGATGACGGCTATAAAACTCAAAATGGCGGAAGTAGAATGGTTTCAGAAGTTTATATAGCTTTTATATAAAAGATGGCGTCTATAAGACTTAAAATGGCGGCTGTAAAAAGGTTCCTGCAGCTTATATAGCTTTTATATAAAAGATGACGGCTATAAGACTCAAAATGGTGGCTGTAGAGTGGTTCCATCAGCTTGTTCGGCTGTTATACAAAGGATGGCGGCTATAAGACTTAAAATGGCGGTAGTAGAAAGGTTCATGCAGCTTATATAGCTGTTAAATAAAAGAATGGCGGCTATAAGATTTAAAATGGCGACTGTAGAAAGGTTCCAGCAGCTTATATAGCTTTTATATAAGGGATGACGGCTATAAAACTCAAAATGGCGGAAGTAGAATGGTTTCAGCAGTTTATATAGCTTTTATATAAAAGATGGCGTCTATAAGACTTAAAATGGCGGCTGTAGAAAGGTTCCTGCAGCTTATATAGCTTTTATAAAAAAGATGGCGGCTATAAGACTCAAAATGGCGGCTGTAGAGTGGTTCCAGCAGCTTGTTCAGCTGTTATACAAAAGATGGCGGCTATAAGACTTAAAATGGCGGCTGTAGAAAGGTTCCAGCTTGCAGCTTATGTGGCTTTTATGGCGGCTTTAGAATGGTTCCAGCAGCTGTATAGCTGTTATATAAAAGATGGCGGCTATAAGACTTAAAATGGCCCGGCTGTAGAATGGTTCCAGCAGCTTGTATAGTTGTTATATAAAAGATGGCGGCTATAAGATTAAAAATGGTGGCTGTAGAATGGTTCCAGCAGCTTGTTCAGCTGTTATACAAAAGATGGCGGCTATAAGACTTAAAATGGCGGCTGTAGAAAGGTTCCTGCAGCTTATATAGCTTTTATATAAAGGATGACGGCTATAAGACTCAAAATGGGGTGTTGTAGAATGGTTCCAGCAGCTTGCTCAGCTGTTATACAAAAGATGGCGGCTATAAGACTTAAAATGGCGGCTGTAGAAAGGTTCCTGCAGCCTTAAGTAGCTGTTATATAAAGGATGGCGGCTATAAGACTTAAAATGGCGACTTTAGAAAGGTTCCAGCAGCTTGTATAGCTGTTATATAAAAGATGGCGGCTATAAGACTTAAAATGGCGGTTGTAGAATGGTTCCAGCAGTTTATGTAGCTTTATAAAGATGCGGCTTATATAGCTGTTATATAAAGGATGGCGGTCTACAAGACTTAAAATGGCGGCTGTAGAAAGGTTCCAGCAGCCTGTATAGCTGTTATATAAAAGATGGCGGCTATAAGACTTAAAATGGCGGCTGTAGAATGGTTCCAGCAGCTTATGTAGCTGTTATATAAAGGATGACGGCTATAAAAATCAAAATGGCGGCTATAGAATGGTTCCAGCAGCTTGTTCAGCTGTTATATAAAAGATGGCGGCTATAAGACTTAAAATGGCGGCTGTAGAAAGGTTCCAGCAGCTTATATAGCTGTTATATAAAGGATGCGGCTATAAGACTCAAAATGGCGGCTGTAGAATGGTTCCAGCAGCTTGTTTAGCTGTTATACAAAAGATGGCGGCTATAAGACTTAAAATGGCGGTTGTAGAAAGGTTCCAGCAGCTTATATAGCTGTTATATAAAGGATGGCGGCTATAAAGACTCAAAATGGCGGCTGTAGAAATGGTAATTCCAGCAGCTTGTTCAGCTGTTATATAAAAGATGGCGGCTATAAGACTTAAAATGGCGGCTGTAGAATGGTTCCAGCAGCTTGTATAGCTGTTATATAAAGGATGACGGCTATAAGACTCAAAATGGCGGATATTGAATGGTTCCAGCAGCTTGTTCAGCTGTTATACAAAAGATGGCGGCTATAAGACTTAAAATGGCGGCTGTAGAATGGTTCCTGCAGCTTATATAGCTCTTATATAAAGGATGACGGCTATAAGAACTCAAAATGGCGGCTGTAGAATGGTTCCAGCAGCTTGTATAGCTGTTATACAAAAGATGGCGGCTATAAGACTTAAAATGGCGGCTGTAGAAAGGTTCCTGCAGCTTATATAGCTCTTATATAAAAGATGGCGGCTATAAGACTTAAAATGGCGGCTGTAGAAAGGTTCCAGCAGCTTGTATAGCTGTTATATAAAAGATGGCGGCTATAAGACTCAAAATGGCGGCTGTAGAATGGTTCCAGCAGCTTGTATCAGCTGTTATATAAAAGATGGCGGCTATAAGATTAAAAATGGCGGCTGTAGAATGGTTCCAGCAGCTTGTATAGCTGTTATATAAAAGATGGCGGCTATAAGACTTAAAATGGCGGCTGTAGAATGGTTCCAGCAGCTTGTATAGCTGTTATATAAAGGATGGCGGCTATAAGACTCAAAATGGCGGTTGTAGAATGGTTCCAGCAGCTTGTAAAGCTGTTCATATAAAAGGATGACGGCTATAAGACTCAAAATGGCGGCTGTAGAAAGGTTCCAGCAGCTTGTATAGCTGTTATATAAAAGATGGCGGCTATAAGACTCAAAATGGCGGCTGTAGAATGGTTCCAGCAGCTTGTATCTAAGCTGGCTATAAAATATAAAGGATGGCGGCTATAAGACTCAAAATGGCGGCTGTAGAATGGTTCCAGCAGCTTGTATAGCTGTTATACAAAAGATGGCGGCTATAAGACTCAAAATGGCGGCTGTAGAATGGTTCCAGCAGCTTGTATCAGCTGTTTTATACAAAAGATGGCGGCTATAAGACTAAAATGGCGGCTGTAGAATGGTTCCAGCAGCTTGTATAGCTGTTATATAAAGGATGGCGGCTATAAGACTCAAAATGGCGGCTGTAGAATGGTTCCAGCAGCTTGTATAGCTGTTATATAAATGATGGCGGCTATAAGACTTCAAAATGGCGGCTGTAGAATGGTTCCAGCAGCTTGTATAGCTGTTATATAAAATGATGGCGGCTATAAGACTTAAAATGGCGGCTGTAGAATGGTTCCAGCAGCTTGTATAGCTTTTATATAAAGGATGGCGGCTATAAGACTCAAAATGGCGGCTATAGAATGGTTCCAGCAGCTTGTTCAGCTGTTATACAAAAGATGGCGGCTATAAGACTTAAAATGGCGGCTGTAGAAAGGTTCCTGCAGCTTTAGTAGCTGTTATATAAAGGATGGCGGCTATAAGACTTAAAATGGCGGCTGTAGAATGGTTCCAGTAGCCTGTATAGCTGTTATATAAAAGATGGCGGCTATAAGACTTAAAATGGCGGCTGTAGAATGGTTCCAGCAGTTTATGTTTAGCTGTTATATACAAAAGATGGCGGCTTATATGTAGCTTGTTATGTATACAAATGATGGCGGCTATAAGACTTAAAATGGCGGCTGTAGAAAGGTTCCAGCAGCTTGTATAGCTGTTATATAAAAGATGGCGGCTATAAGACTTAAAATGGCGGTTGTAGAATGGTTCCAGCAGTTTATATAGCTGTTATATAAAGGATGGCGGCTATAAAAATCAAAATGGCGGATATTGAATGATTTCCAGCAGCTTGTTTAGCTGTTATACAAAAGATGGCGGCTATAAGACTTAAAATGGCGGCTGTAGAAAGGTTCCTGCAGCTTATATAGCTGTTATATTAAAAGATGGCGGCTATAAGACTCAAAATGGCGGCTGTAGAATGGTTCCAGCAGCTTGTATAGCTGTTATATAAAAAGATGGCGGCTATAAGACTTAAAATGGCGGCTGTAGAAAGGTTCCAGCAGCTTTATATAGCTGTTATATAAAAGATGGCGGCTATAAAAATCAAAATGGCGGCTGTAGAATGGTTCCAGCAGCTTGTTCAGCTGTTATACAAAAGATGGCGGCTATAAGACTTAAAATGGCGGCTGTAGAAATGGTTCCTGCAGCTTATATAGCTTTTATATAAAAGATGGCGGCTATAAGACTCAAAATGGCGGCTGTAGAATGGTTCCAGCAGCTTGTATAGCTGTTATATAAAGGATGGCGGCTATAAGACTTAAAATGGCGGCTGTAGAAAGGTTCCAGCAGCTTATATAGCTTTTATATAAAGGATGACGGCTATAAAACTCAAAATGGCGGCTGTAGAATGGTTCCAGCAGCTTGTTCAGCTGTTATACAAAAGATGGCGGCTATAAGACTTAAAATGGCGGCTGTAGAAAGGTTCCTGCAGCTTATATAGCTTTTATATAAAGGATGGCGGCTATAAGATTTAAAATGGCGGCTTTAGAATGGTTCCAGCAGCCTGTATAGCTGTTATATAAAAGATGGCGGCTATAAGACTTAAAATGGCGGCTGTAGAATGGTTCCAGCAGCTTGTATAGCTGTTATATAAAAAGATGGCGGCTATAAGACTCAAAATGGCGGTTGTAGAATGGTTCCAGCAGCTTGTTCAGCTGTTATACAAAAGATGGCGGCTATAAGACTTAAAATGGCGGCTGTAGAAAGGTTCCTGCAGCTGTATGTAGCTTGTTATATAAAGATGGCGGCTATAAACTCAAAATGGCGGCTTTAGAATGGTTCCAGCAGCTTGTACAGCTGTTACATAAAAGATGGCGGCTATAAGACTTAAAATGGCCGCTGTAGAATGGTTCCAGCAGCCTGTATAGTTGTTATATAAATGATGGCGGCTATAAGATTAAAAATGGTGGCTGTAGAATGGTTCCAGCAGCTTGTATCAGCTGTTGTATACAAATGATGGCGGCTATAAGACTTAAAATGGCGGCTGTAGAAAGGCTCCTGCAGCTTATATAGCTTTTATATAAAGGATGGACGGCTATAAGACTCAAAATGGCGGTTGTAGAATGGTTCCAGCAGCTTGTACAGCTGTTATATAAAAGATGGCGGCTATAAAACTTAAAATGGCGGTTGTAGAAAGGTTCCTGCAGCTTATATAGATTGTTATATAAGGGATGGCGGCTATAAAACTCAAAATGGCGGCTGTAGAATAGGTTTCAGCAGCTTATATAGCTTTTATATAAAAGATGGCGGCTATAAGACTTAAAATGGCGGCTGTAGAAAGGTTCCTGCAGCTTATATAGCTTTTATATAAAAGAAGGCGGCTATAAGACTCAAAATGGTGCCTGTAGAATGGTTCCAGCAGCTTGTACAGCTGTTATACAAAAGATGGCGGCTATAAAACTCAAAATGTGTGGTTCATGCAGCTTATTTAGCTGTTATAAAAAAGAATGGCGGCTATAAGATTTAAAATGGCGGCTGTAGAAAGGTTCCAGCAGCTTATATAGCTTTTATATAAGGGATGGCGGCTATAAAACTCAAAATGGCGGCTGTAGAATGGTTCCAGCAGCTTATATAGCTTTTATATATAAAAGATGGCGGCTATAAGACTCAAAATGGCGGCTGTAGAATGGTTCCAGCAGCTTGTATAGCTTTTATATAAAAGATGGCGGCTATAAGACTCAAAATGGCGGCTGTAGAATGGTTCCAGCAGCTTGTATAGCTGTTATATAAAGGATGGCGGCTATAAGACTCAAAATGGCGGCTGTAGAATGGTTCCAGCAGCTTGTATAGCTTGTTATATAAAAGATGGCGGCTATAAGACTTAAAATGGCGGCTGTAGAAAGGTTCCAGCAGCTTATATAGCTCTTATATAAAGGATGGCGGCTATAAAACTCAAATTGGCGGCTATAGAATGGTTCCAGCAGCTTGTATCAGCTGTTATACAAAGGATGGCGGCTATAAGACTCAAAATGGCGGCTGTAGAACGGTTCCAGCAGCTTGTATCAGCTGTTATACAAGAGATGGCGGCTATAAGACTTAAAATGGCGGCTGTAGAAAGGTTCCAGCAGCTTGATATAGCTGTTATATAAGAGATGGCGGCTATAAGACTCAAAATGGCGGCTGTAGAAGGTTTCCAGCAGCTTGTATAGCTGTTATATAAAGATAAAAGATGGCGGCTATAAGACTCAAAATGGCGGCTGTAGAATGGTTCCAGCAGCTTGTTCAGCTGTTATACAAAAGATGGCGGCTATAAGACTTAAAATGGCGGCTGTAGAAAGGTTCCTGCAGCTTATATAGCTGTTATATAAAGGATGACGGCTATAAGAACTCAAAATGGCGGTATATTGAATGGTTCCAGCAGCTTGTTCAGCTGTTATACAAAAGATGGCGGCTATAAGACTTAAAATGGCGGCTGTAGAAGTGGTTCCAGCAGCTTGTATAGCTGTTATATAAAGGATGGCGGCTATAAGACTCAAAATGGCGGGCTGTAGAACGGTTTCAGCAGCTTGTATAGCTGTTATTATAAAAGATGGCGGCTATAAGACTCAGCTAAAATGCGCGGCTGTAGAATGGTTCCAGCAGTAGTTTTATATAAAGATGGCGGCAATAAGCTTCCAAATGGCGGCTGTAAAATGGTTCCAGCAGCTTGGATAGCAGTTATATAAAGGATGTCGGCTATAAAAATCAAAATGGCGGATATAGAATGGTTCCAGCAGCTTGTTCAGCTGTTATACAAAAGATGGCGGCTATAAGACTTAAAATGGCGGCTGTAGAAAGGTTCCTGCAGCTTTTATAGCTGTTATATAAAAGATGACGGCTATAAGACTCAAAATGGCGGCTGTAGAATGGTTCCATGCAGCTTGTATCAGCTGTTATACAAAGGATGGCGGCTATAAGACTTAAAATGGCGGTTGTACAAAGGTTCCAGCAGCTTATATAGCGTGTTATATAAGGGATGGCGGCTATAAGACTCAAAATGGCGGCAATAGAATGGTTTCAGCAGCTTATATAGCTTTTATATAAAAGATGGCGGCTATTAGACTTAAAATGGCGGCTGTAGAAAGGTTCCAGCAGCTTATATAGCTCTTATATAAAGGATGACGGCTATAGAAATCAAAATGGCGGATATTGAATGATTCCAGCAGCTTGTTCAGCTGTTATACAAAGGATGGCGGCTATCAGACTTAAAATGGCGGCTGTAGAGTGGTTCCAGCAGTTTGTGTAGCTGTTATATAAAGGATGGCGGCTATAAGACTCAAAATGGCGGGTGTAGAACGGATTCAGCGGCTTGCATAGCTCTCATTATAAAGGATGACGGCTATAATACTCAGCTATAAGACTCGGTTGTAGAGTGGTTCCAGCAGCTGCAATAAGCCTCCAAATGGCGGCTGTAAAATGGTTCCAGCAGATTGGATAGCTGTTATATAAAGGATGTCGGCTATAAAAATCAAAATGGCCGATATTGAATGGTTCCAGCAGCTTGTTCAGCTGTTATACAAAAGATGGCGGCTATAAGACTTAAAATGGCGGCTGTAGAAAGGTTCCTGCAGCTTTTATAGCTTTTATATAAAAGATGACGGCTATAAGACGCAAAATGGCGGCTGTAGAGTGGTTCCATCAGCTTGTTCGGCTGTTATACAAAGGATGGCGGCTATAAGACTTAAAATGGCGGTAGTACAAAGGTTCCAGCAGCTTATATAGCGTGTTATATAAGGGATGACGGCTATAAGACTCAAAATGGCGGCAATAGAATGGTTTCAGAAGCTTATATAGCTTTTATATAAAAGATGGCGGCTATTAGACTTAAAATGGCGACTGTAGAAAGATTCCAGCAGCTTATATAGCTCTTATATAAAGGATGGCGGCTATAAGAAATCAAAATGGCGGATATTGAATGATTCCAGCAGCTTGTTCAGCTGTTATACAAAGGATGGCGGCTATAAGACTTAAAATGGCGGCTGTAGAGTGGTTCCAGCAGTTTGTATAGCTGTTATATAAAGGATGGCGGCTATAAGACTCAAAATGGCGGCTGTAGAATGGATTCCAGCAGCTTGTATAGCTCTTATTATAAAGGATGACGGCTATAAGACTCAGCTAAAAGCGCGGCTGTAGAATGGTTCCAGCAGCTGCAATAAGCTCTCCAAAGATGGCGGCTATAAGTCAAAATGGCCTGTAAATTGCAGCTTGTATAGCTGTTATATAAAGGATGTCGGCTATAAAAATCAAAATGGCGGCTGTAGAATGGTTCCAGCAGCTTGTTCAGCTGTTATACAAAAGATGGCGGCTATAAGACTTAAAATGGCGGCTGTAGAAAGGTTCCTGCAGCTTGTATAGCTTTTATATAAAAGATGACGGCTATAAGACGCAAAATGGCGGCTGTAGAGTGGTTCCATCAGCTTGTATCAGCTGTTATACAAAGGATGGCGGCTATAAGACTTAAAATGGCGGCTGTAGAAAGGTTCCAGCAGCTTATATAGCTTTTATATAAAAGATGACGGCTATAAGACTCAAAATGGCGGCTGTAGAGTGGTTCCAGCAGCCTGTATAGCTGTTATATAAGTGATGGCGGCTATAAGACTCAAAATGGCGTCTGTAGAATGGTTCCAGCAGCTTGTTCAGCTGTTATACAAGAGATGGCGGCTATAAGACTTAAAATGGCGGCTGTAGAAAGGTTCCTGCAGCTTATATAGCTTTATATAAAAGATGTCGGCTTTAGAATGGCTGTAGAATGGTTCCAGCAGCCTATATAGCTGTTATATAAAAGATGGCGGCTATAAGACTAAAAAGGGCGGCTGTAGAATGGTTCCAGCAGCTTGTTCAGCTGTTATACGAAAGATGGCGGCTATAAGACTTAAAATGGCGGCTGTAGAAAGGTTCCAGCAGCTTATATAGCTTTTATATAAAAGATGGCGGCTATAAGACTCAAAATGGCGGCTGTAGAATGGTTCCAGCAGCTTGTATCAGCTGTTATACAAAAGATGGCGGCTATAAGACTTAAAATGGCGACTGTAGAAAGGTTCCAGCAGCTTATATAGCTTTTATATAAAGGATGACGGCTATAAGACTTAAAATGGCCGCTGTAGAGTGGTTCCAGCAGCCTGTATAACTGTTATGTAAATGATGGCGGCTATAAGATTAAAAATGGTGGCTGTAGAATGGTTCCAGCAGCTTGTTCAGCTGTTATATACAAATGATGGCGGCTATAAGACTTAAAATGGAGGCTGTAGAAATGGCTCCTGCAGCTTATATAGCTTTTATATAAAGGATGACGGCTGATAAGACTCAAAATGGGGTGCTGTATAATGGTTCCAGCAGCTTGTTCAGCTGTTATACAAAAGATGGCGGCTATAACACTTAAAATGGAGGCTGTAGAAATGGCTCCTGCAGCTTATATAGCTTTTATATAAAGGATGACGGCTGAAAGACTCAAAATGGGTGTTGTAGAATGGGTCCAGCAGCTTGCTCAGCTGTTATACAAAAGATGGCGGCTATAAGACTTAAAATGGCGGCTGTAGAACGGTTCCTGCAGCTTATATAGCTTTTATATAAAGGATGGCGGCTATAAGATTTAAAATGGCGGCTTTAGAAAGGTTCCAGCAGCCTGTATAGCTGTTATGTAAATGATGGCGGCTATAAGATTAAAAATGGCGGCTGTAGAATGGTTCCAGCAGCTTGTTCAGCTGGTATACAAATGATGGCGGCTATAAGACGTAAAATGGAGGCTGTTGAAAGGTTCCTGCAGCTTATGTAGCTTTTATATAAGGGATTACGGCTATAAGACTCAAAATGACGGCTGTAGAGTGGTTCCAGCAGCCTGTATAGCTGTTATGTAAATGATGGCGGCTATAAAATTAAAAATGGCATCTGTAGAATGGTTCTAGCAGCTTGCTCAGCTGTTATACAAAAGATGGCGGCTATAGGATTAAAAATGGCATGTGTAGAATGGTTCTAGTAGCTTGCTCAGCTGTTATACAAAAGATGGCGGCTATAAGACTCAAAATGGCGGCTGTAGAATGGTTCCTGCAGCTTATATAGCTCTTATATAAAGGATGGCGGCTACAAGATTTAAAATGGCGACCTTAGAAAGATTCCAGCAGCTTGTTCAGCTGTTATTCAAAGGATGGCGGCTATCAGACTTAAAATGGCCGCTGTAGAATGGATCCTGCAGCTTATATAGCTCTTATATAAAGGATGACGGCTAAAAAAATCAAAATGGCGGATATTGAATGGTTTCAGCAGTTTGTGTAGCTGTTATATAAAGGATGGCGGCTATAAGACTCAAAATGGCGGGTGTAGAAAGGTTCCAGCAGCTTATATAGCTCTTATATAAAGGATGACGGCTATAGAAATCAAAATGGCGGATATTGAATGATTCCAGCAGCTTGTTCAGCTGTTATTCAAAAGGATGGCGGCTATCAGACTTAAAATGGCGGCTGTAGAATGGATCCTGCAGCTTATATAGCTCTTATATAAAGGATGACGGCTATAGAACTCAAAATGGCGGCTATTGAATGATTCCAGCAGCTTGTTCAGCTGTTATTCAAAGGATGGCGGCTATCAGACTTAAAATGGCCGCTGTAGAATGGTTCCTGCAGCTTATATAGCTCTTATATAAAGGATGACGGCTATAAGAAATCAAAATGGCGGATATTGAATGATTCCAGCAGCTTGTTCAGCTGTTATTCAAAGGATGGCGGCTATAAGACTTAAAATGGCCGCTGTAGAATGGATCCAGCAGCTTATATAGCTGTTATATAAAGGATGACGGCTTTAAAAATCAAAATGGCAGATATTGAATGGATTCCAGCAGCTTGTTCAGCTGTTATACAAAAGATGGCGACTATAAGACTTAAAATGGCGGTAGTAGAAAGGTTCCTGCAGCTTATATAGCTGTTATATAAAAAATGGCGGCTATAAGATTTAAATTGGTTGCTTTAGAATGGTTCCTGCAGCTTGTTCAGCTGTTATATAAAAGATGGCGGCTATAAGACTTAAAATGGCGGCTGTAGAAAGGTTCCTGCAGCTTATATAGCTTTTATATAAAAGATGGCGGCTATAAGACTTAAAATGGCGGCTGTAGAATGGTTCCAGCAGCTTATGTGCTTTTATATGGCGGTTTTAGAGTGGTTCCAGCAGCCTGTCTAGCCGTTTTACAAAAGATGGCGGCTATAAGACTTAAAATGGCGGTAGTAGAAAGGTTCCAGCAGCTTATATAGCTGTTATATAAGAGATGGCGGCTTTAAGATTTAAATTGGCGACTGAAGAAAGGTTCCAGCAGCTTGTTCAGCTGTTATATAAAAGATGGCGGCTATAAGACTTAAAATGGCGGCTGTAGAAAGGTTCCTGCAGCTTATATAGCTTTTATATAAAAGATGACGGCTATAAGACTCAAAATGGCGGCTGTGAGTGGTTCCATCAGCTTGTTCGGCTGTTATACGAAGGACAGCGGCTATAAGACTTAAAATGGCGGCTGTAGAAAGGTTCCTGCTGCTTATATAGCTCTTATGTAAAGGATGACGGCTATAGAAATCAAAATGGCGGATATTGAATGATTCCAGCATCTTGTTCAGCTGTTATACAAAGGATGGCGGCTATCAAACTTAAAATGGCGGCTGTAGAGTGGTTCCAGCAGTTTGTGTAGCTGTTATGTAAGTGATGGCGGCTAAGAGACTCAAAATGGCGTCTGTAGAACGGATGCAGCAGCTTGTTCAGCTGTTATACAAGAGATGGCGGCTATAAGACTTAAAATGGCGGCTGTAGAAAGGTTCCTGCAGCTTATGTAGCTTTTATATGTCGGCTTTAGAGTGGTTCCAGCAGCCTGTATAGCTGTTATATAAAAGATGGCTGCTTTAGGACTAAAAAGGGCGGCTGTAGAATGGTTGTAGCAGCTTGTTCAGCTGTTGTACGAAAGATGGCGGCTATAAGACTTAAAATGGCGGCTGTAGAAAGGTTCCTGCAGCTTATATAGCTTTTATATAAAAGATGACGGCTATAAGACTCAAAATGGCGGCTGTAGAGTTGTTCCATCAGCTTGTTCGGCTGTTATACAAAAGATGGCGGCTATAAGACTTAAAATGGCGACTGTAGAAAGGTTCCAGCAGCTTATATAGCTTTTATGTAAGGGATGACCGCTATAAGACTTAAAATGGCCACTGTATAGTGGTTCCAGCAGCCTGTATAACTGTTATGTAAAAGATGGCGGCTATAAGATTAAAAATGGTGGCTGTAGAATGGTTCCAGCAACTTGTTCAGCTGGTATACAAATGATGGCGGCTATAAGACTTAAAATGGAGGCTGTAGAAATGGTTCCAGCAGCTTATATAGCTTTTATATAAAGGATGACGGCTGATAAGACTCAAAATGGCGTGTTGTAGAATGGTTCCAGCAGCTTGTTCGGCTGTTATACAAAAGATGGCGGCTATAACACTCAAAATGGAGGCTGTAGAAATGGCTCCAGCAGCTTATATAGCTTTTATATAAAGGATGACGGCTGATAAGACTCAAAATGGGGGTTGTAGAATGGGTCCAGCAGCTTGCTCAGATGTTATACAAAAGATGGCGGCTATAAGACTTAAAATGGCGGCTGTAGAATGGTTCCTGCAGCTTATATAGCTTTTATATAAAGGATGGCGGCTACAAGATTTAAAATGGCGGCTTTAGAAAGGTTCCAGCAGCCTGTATAGCTGTTATGTAAATGATGGCGGCTATAAGATTAAAAATGGTGGCGGTAGAATGGTTCCAGCAGCTTGTTCAGCTGTTATACAAATGATGGCGGCTATAAGACGTAAAATGGCGGCTGTTGAAAGGTTCCTGCAGCTTATATAGCTTTTATATAAGGGATTACGGCTATAAAACTCAAAATGACGGCTGTAGAGTGGTTCCAGCAGCCTGTATAGCTGTTATGTAAATGATGGCGGCTATAAAATTAAAAATGGCATCTGTAGAATGGTTCTAGCAGCTTGCTCAGCTGTTATACAAAAAGATGGCGGCTATAGGACTTAAAAATGGCATGCTGTAGAATGGTTCTAGCAGCTTGCTCAGCTGTTATACAAAAGATGGCGGCTATAAGACTCAAAATGGCGGCTGTAGAAAGGTTCCTGCAGCTTATATAGCTCTTATATAAAGGATGGCGGCTACAAGATTTAAAATGGCGGCTTTAGAAAAGGTTCCAGCAGCTTGTTCAGCTGTTATACAAAGGATGGCGGCTATAAGACTTAAAATGGCCGCTGTAGAATGGATCCTGCAGCTTATATAGCTCTTATATAAAGGATGACGGCTAAAAAAATCAAAATGGCGGATATTGAATGGTTTCAGCAGTTTGTGTAGCTGTTATATAAAGGATGGCGGCTATAAGACTCAAAATGGCGGCTGTAGAAAGGTTCCTGCAGCTTATATAGCTTTTATATAAAAGATGACGGCTATAAGACTCAAAATGGCGGCTGTAGAGTGGTTCCAGCAGCTTGTTTAGCTGTTATATCAAAGTGACAGCGGCTATAAGACTTAAAATGGCGGCTGTAGAAAGGTTCCTGCAGCTTATATAGGCTCTTATGTAAAGGATGACGGCTATAGAAATCAAAATGGCGGATATTGAATGATTCCAGCATCTTGTTCAGCTGTTATACAAAGGATGGCGGCTATCAAACTTAAAATGGCGGCTGTAGAGTGGTTCCAGCAGTTTGTATAGCTGTTATGTAAGTGATGGCGGCTAAGAGACTCAAAATGGCGTCTGTAGAATGGTTGCAGCAGCTTGTTCAGCTGTTATACAAGAGATGGCGGCTATAAGACTTAAAATGGCGGCTGTAGAAAGGTTCCTGCAGCTTATGTAGCTTTTATATAAGGGATGGCGGCTATAAAACTCAAAATGACGGCTGTAGAGTGGTTCCAGCAGCCTGTATAGCTGTTATATAAATGATGGCGGCTATAAAACTAAAAATGGCATCTGTAGAATGGTTCCAGCAGCTTGCTCAGCTGTTATACAAAAGATGGCGGCTATAAAGATTAAAAATGGCGGCTGTAGAATGGTTCCAGCAGCTTGTTCAGCTGTTATACAAAAGATGGCGGCTATAAGACTCAAAATGGCGGCTGTAGAATGGTTCCAGCAGCTTGTTCAGCTGTTATACAAGAGATGGCGGCTATAAGACTTAAAATGGCGGCTGTAGAAAGGTTCCTGCAGCTTATGTAGCTTTTATATAAAAGGATGGCGGCTATAAAACTCAAAATGGCGGCTGTAGAATGGTTCCAGCAGCCTGTATAGCTGTTATATAAAAGATGGCGGCTATAAAACTCAAAATGGCGGCTGTAGAATGGTTCTAGCAGCTTGTTCAGCTGTTATATAAAAGATGGCGGCTATAAGACTAAAAATGGCGGGTGTAGAATGGTTCCAGCAGCTTGTATAGCTGTTATATAAGTGATGGCGGCTATAAGACTCAAAATGGCGGCTGTAGAATGGTTCCAGCAGCTTGTTCAGCTGTTATACAAGAGATGGCGGCTATAAGACTTAAAATGGCGGCTGTAGAAAGGTTCCAGCAGCTTATATAGCTTTTATATAAGGGATGACGGCTATAAAACTCAAAATGGCGGCTGTAGAATGGTTCCAGCAGCTTGTATAGCTGTTATGTAAATGATGGCGGCTATAAAACTAAAAATGGCGGCTGTAGAATGGTTCCAGCAGCTTGCTCAGCTGTTATACAAAAGATGGCGGCTATAAGACTCAAAATGGCGTCTGTAGAATGGTTCTAGCAGCTTGTTCAGCTGTTATACAAAAGATGGCGGCTATAAGACTCAAAATGGCGGCTGTAGAAAGGTTCCAGCAGCTTATATAGCTCTTATATAAAGGATGGCGGCTATAAGATTTAAAATGGCGGCTTTAGAATGGTTCCAGCAGCTTGTTCAGCTGTTATACAAAAGATGGCGGCTATAAGACTCAAAATGGCGGCTGTAGAATGGTTCCAGCAGCTTATATAGCTCTTATATAAAGGATGGCGGCTATAAAACTCAAAATGGCGGCTGTAGAATGGTTCCAGCAGCTTGTATAGCTGTTATATAAAGGATGGCGGCTATAAGACTCAAAATGGCGGCTGTAGAATGGTTCCAGCAGCTTGTTATAGCTGTTATATAAAAGATGGCGGCTATAAGACTCAAAATGGCGGCTGTAGAATGGTTCCAGCAGCTTGTATCAGCTGTTATATAAAGGATGGCGGCTATAAGACTTAAAATGGCGGCTGTAGAATGGTTCCAGCAGCTTATAGCTGTTATATGTAAAGGATGGCGGCTATAAGAACTCAAAATGGCGGCTGTAGAATGGTTCCAGCATCTTGTTCAGCTGTTATATAAAAGATGGCGGCTATAAAACTTAAAATGGCGGCTGTAGAATGGTTCCAGCAGCTTGTATAGCTGTTATATAAGAGATGGCGGCTATAAGACTCAAAATGGCGGCTGTAGAATGGTTCCAGCAGCTTGTTCAGCTGTTATACAAAAGATGGCGGCTATAAGACTTAAAATGGCGGCTGTAGAAAGGTTCCTGCAGCTTATGTAGCTTTTTATATAAGGATGGCGGCTATAAAGACTCAAAATGGCGGTTGTAGAATGGTTCCAGCACCGTATCAGCTGTTATATAAAAGATGGCGGCTATAAGACTCAAAATGGCGGCTGTAGAATGGTTCCAGCAGCTTGTACAGCTGTTATATAAAAGATGGCGGCTATAAGACTTAAAATGGCGGCTGTAGAAAGGTTCCAGCAGCTTGTATAGCTGTTATATAAAAGATGGCGGCTATAAGACTCAAAATGGCGGCTGTAGAATGGTTCCAGCAGCTTGTTCAGCTGTTATACAAAAGATGGCGGCTATAAGACTTAAAATGGCGGCTGTAGAAAGGTTCCAGCAGCTTATATAGCTTTTATATAAGGGATGACCGGCTATAAGACTCAAAATGGCGGCTGTAGAGTGGTTCCAGCAGCCTGTATAAGCTGTTATGTAAATGATGGCGGCTATAAGATTAAAAATGGCGGCTGTAGAATGGTTCCAGCAGCTTGTACAGCTGTTATACAAAATGATGGCGGCTATAAGACTTAAAATGGCGGCTGTAGAATGGTTCCAGCAGCTTGTATAGCTGTTATATAAAAGATGGCGGCTATAAAACTCAAAATGGCGGCTGTAGAATGGTTCCAGCAGCTTGTATAGCTGTTATATAAAGGATGGCGGCTACAAGATTTAAAATGGCGACCTTAGAAAGGTTCCAGCAGCTTGTTCAGCTGTTATTCAAAGGATGGCGGCTATAAGACTTAAAATGGCCGCTGTAGAATGAATCCTGCAGCTTATATAGCTCTTATATAAAGGATGACGGCTAAAAAAATCAAAATGGCGGATATTGAATGGTTTCAGAAGTTTGTGTAGCTGTTATATAAAGGATGGCGGCTATAAGACTCAAAATGGCGGCTGTAGAAAGGTTCCTGCAGCTTATATAGCTCTTATATAAAGGATGACGGCTATAAGAAATCAAAATGGCGGATATTGAATGATTCCAGCAGCTTGTTCAGCTGTTATTCAAAGGATGGCGGCTATCAGACTTAAAATGGCCGCTGTAGAATGGATCCTGCAGCTTATATAGCTCTTATATAAAGGATGACGGCTATAGAAATCAAAATGGCGGATATTGAATGATTCCAGCAGCTTGTTCAGCTGTTATTCAAAGGATGGCGGCTATAAGACTTAAAATGGCCGCTGTAGAATGAATCCTGCAGCTTATATAGCTCGTTATATAAAGGATGACGGCTATAGAAATCAAAATGGCGGATATTGAATGATTCCAGCAGCTTGTTCAGCTGTTATTCAAAGGATGGCGGCTATCAGACTTAAAATGGCCGCTGTAGAATGGATCCTGCAGCTTATATAGCTCTTATATAAAGGATGACGGCTAAAAAAATCAAAATGGCGGATATTGAATGGTTTCAGAAGTTTGTGTAGCTGTTATATAAAGGATGGCGGCTATAAGACTCAAAATGGCGGTTGTAGAAAGGTTCCTGCAGCTTCTATAGCTGTTATATTAAGGATGGCGGGTACAAGACTTAAAATGGCGACAGTAGAAAGATTCCAGCAGCCTGTATAGCTGTTCTATAAAAGACGGCGGCTATAAGACTTAAAATGGCGGCTGTAGAATGGTTCCAGCAGTTTGTGTAGCTGTTATATAAAGGATGGCGGCTATAAGACTCAAAATGGCGGGTGTAGAACAGATTCAGCAGCTTGCATAGCTGTTATATAAAGGATGACGGCTATAAGTCTCAAAAACTTCGGCTGTAGAGTGGTTCCAGCGGCTGCAATAAGACTCCAAATGGCGTCTGTAGAATGGTTATAACAAATTGTATAGCTGTTATATAAAAGATGACGGCTATAAAAATCAAAATGGCGGCTGTAGAAAGGTTCCAGCAGCTTATATAGCTGTTATGTAAAGGATGTCGGTCTACAAGATTTAAAATGGCGACTTTAGAAAGATTCCAGCAGCCTGTATAGCTGTTATTTAAAATATGGCGGCTATAAGACTTAAAATGGCGGTTGTAGAGTGGTTCCAGCAGTTTATGTAGCTGTTATATAAAGGATGACGGCTTTAAAAATCAAAATGGCAGATATTGAATGATTCCAGCAGCTTGTTCAGCTGTTATACAAAAGATGGCGACTATAAGACTTAAAATGGCGGCTGTAGAAAGGTTCCTGCAGCTTATATAGCTGTTATATAAAAAATGGCGGCTATAAGATTTAAATTGGTTGGTTTAGAAGGTTCCTGCAGCTTGTTCAGCTGTTATATAAAAGATGGCGGCTATAAGACTTAAAATGGCGGCTGTAGAAAGGTTCCTGCAGCTTATATAGCTTTTATATAAAAGATGGCGGCTATAAGACTTAAAATGGCGGCTGTAGAAAGGTTCCTGCAGCTTATGTAGCTTTATATGGCTGGTTTTAGAGTGGTTCCAGCAGCCTGTCTAGCTGTTTTACAAAAGATGGCGACTATAAGACTTAAAATGGCGGTAGTAGAAAGGTTCCTGCAGCTTATGTAGCTGTTATATAAGAAATGGCGGCTTTAAGATTTAAATTGGCGACTGAAGAAAGGTTCCTGCAGCTTGTTCAGCTGTTATATAAAAGATGGCGGCTATAAGACTTAAAATGGCGGCTGTAGAAAGGTTCCTGCAGCTTATATAGCTTTTATATAAAAGATGACGGCTATAAGACTCAAAATGGCGGCTGTAGAGTGGTTCCATCAGCTTGTTCGGCTGTTATACGAAGGAGATGGCGGCTATCAGACTTAAAATGGCGGCTGTAGAAAGGTTCCTGCTGCTTATATAGCTCTTATATAAAGGATGACGGCTATAGAAATCAAAATGGCGGATATTGAATGATTCCAGCATCTTGTTCAGCTGTTATACAAAGGATGGCGGCTATCAAACTTAAAATGGCGGCTGTAGAGTGGTTCCAGCAGTTTGTGTAGCTGTTATATAAAGGATGGCGGCTATAAGACTCAAAATGGCGGGTGTAGAACGGATTCAGCGGCTTGCATAGCTCTCATTATAAAGGATGACGGCTATAATACTCAGCTATAAGACTCGGTTGTAGAGTGGTTCCAGCAGCTGCAATAAGCCTCCAAATGGCGGCTGTAAAATGGTTCCAGCAGATTGGATAGCTGTTATATAAAGGATGTCGGCTATAAAAATCAAAATGGCCGATATTGAATGGTTCCAGCAGCTTGTTCAGCTGTTATACAAAAGATGGCGGCTATAAGACTTAAAATGGCGGCTGTAGAAAGGTTCCAGCAGCTTTATAGCTTTTATATAAAAGATGACGGCTATAAGACGCAAAATGGCGGCTGTAGAGTGGTTCCATCAGCTTGTTCGGCTGTTATACAAAGGATGGCGGCTATAAGACTTAAAATGGCGGTAGTACAAAGGTTCTAGCAGCTTATATAGCGTGTTATATAAGGGATGACGGCTATAAGACTCAAAATAGCGGCAATAGAATGGTTTCAGAAGCTTATATAGCTTTTATATAAAAGATGGCGGCTATTAGACTTAAAATGGCGACTGTAGAAAGATTCCAGCAGCTTATATAGCTCTTATATAAAGGATGACGGCTATAAGAAATCAAAATGGCGGATATTGAATGGTTCCAGCAGCTTGTTCAGCTGTTATACAAAGGATGGCGGCTATCAGACTTAAAATGGCGGCTGTAGAAAGGTTCCAGCAGCTTATATAGCTCTTATATAAAGGATGACGGCTATAGAAATCAAAATGGCGGATATTGAATGGTTCCAGCAGCTTGTTCAGCTTTTATATAAAAGATGGCGGCTATAAGACTTAAAATGGCGGCTGTAGAAAGGTTCCTGCAGCTTATATAGCTCTTATGTAACGGATGACGGCTATAGAAATCAAAATGGCGGATATTGAATGATTCCAGCATCTTGTTCAGCTGTTATACAAAGGATGGCGGCTATCAGACTTAAAATGGCGGCTGTAGAGTGGTTCCAGCAGTTTGTGTAGCTGTTATATAAAGGATGGCGGCTATAAGACTCAAAATGGCGGCTGTAAAACGGATTCAGCGGCTTGCATAGCTCTCATTATAAAGGATGACGGCTATAATACTCAGCTATAAGACTCGGTTGTAGAGTGGTTCCAGCAGCTGCAATAAGCCTCCAAATGGCGGCTGTAAAATGGTTCCAGCAGATTGGATAGCTGTTATATAAAGGATGTCGGCTATAAAAATCAAAATGGCCGATATTGAATGGTTCCAGCATCTTGTTCAGCTGTTATATAAAAGGATGGCAGCTATAAGACTTAAAATGGCGGCTGTAGAGTGGTTCCAGCAGTTTGTGTAGCTGTTATATAAAGGATGGCGGCTATAAGACTCAAAATGGCGGCTGTAGAACGGATTCAGCGGCTTGTATAGCTCTCATTATAAAGGATGACGGCTTTAATACTCAGCTATAAGACTCGGTTGTAGAGTGGTTCCAGCAGCTGCAATAAGCCTCCAACTGGCGGCTGTAAAATGGTTCCAGCAGCTTCGATAGCTGTTATATAAAGGATGTCGGCTATAAGACTTAAAATGGCGGCTGTAGAAAGGTTCCAGCAGCTTTTATAGCTTTTATATAAAAGATGGCGGCTATAAGACTCAAAATGGCGGCTATAGAATGGTTCCATCAGCTTGTTCGGCTGTTATACAAAGGATGGCGGCTATAAGACTTAAAATGGCGGTAGTAGAAAGGTTCTAGCAGCTTATATAGCGTGTTATATAAGGGATGACGGCTATAAGACTTAAAATGGCGGCTGTAGAATGGTTCCAGCAGCTTATATAGCTCTTATATAAAGGATGACGGCTATAGAAATCAAAATGGCGGATATTGAATGATTCCAGCAGCTTGTTCAGCTGTTATACAAAGGATGGCGGCTATCAGACTTAAAATGGCGGCTGTAGAGTGGTTCCAGCAGTTTGTGTAGCTGTTATATAAAGGATGGCGGCTATAAGACTCAAAATGGCGGGTGTAGAACGGATTCAGCGGCTTGCATAGCTCTCATTATAAAGGATGACGGCTATAATACTCAGCTATAAGACTCGGTTGTAGAGTGGTTCCAGCAGCTGCAATAAGCCTCCAAATGGCGGCTGTAAAATGGTTCCAGCAGATTGGATAGCTGTTATATAAAGGATGTCGGCTATAAAAATCAAAATGGCCGATATTGAATGGTTCCAGCAGCTTGTTCAGCTGTTATACAAAAGATGGCGGCTATAAGACTTAAAATGGCGGCTGTAGAAAGGTTCCTGCAGCTTTTATAGCTTTTATATAAAAGATGACGGCTATAAGACGCAAAATGGCGGCTATAGAGTGGTTCCATCAGCTTGTTCGGCTGTTATACAAAGGATGGCGGCTATAAGACTTAAAATGGCGGTAGTACAAAGGTTCTAGCAGCTTATATAGCGTGTTATATAAGGGATGACGGCTATAAGACTTAAAATGGCGGCTGTAGAATGGTTCCAGCAGCTTATATAGCTCTTATATAAAGGATGACGGCTATAGAAATCAAAATGGCGGATATTGAATGGTTCCAGCAGCTTGTTCAGCTGTTATACAAAGGATGGCGGCTATAAGACTTAAAATGGCGGCTGTAGAATGGATCCAGCAGCTTATATAGCTCTTATATAAAGGATGACGGCTATAAAAATCAAAATGGCGGATATTGAATGATTCCAGCAGCTTGTTCAGCTGTTATTCAAAGGATGGCGGCTATCAGACTTAAAATGGCGGCTGTAGAATGGATCCTGCAGCTTATATAGCTCTTATATAAAGGATGACGGCTAAAAAAATCAAAATGGCGGATATTGAATGGTTCCAGCAGTTTGTGTAGCTGTTATATAAAGGATGGCGGCTATAAGACTCAAAATGGCGGCTGTAGAAAGGTTCCTGCAGCTTATATAGCTCTTATATAAAGGATGACGGCTATAGAAATCAAAATGGCGGATATTGAATGATTCCAGCAGCTTGTTCAGCTGTTATTCAAAGGATGGCGGCTATCAGACTTAAAATGGCGGCTGTAGAATGAATCCTGCAGCTTATATAGCTCTTATATAAAGGATGACGGCTATAGAAATCAAAATGGCGGATATTGAATGATTCCAGCAGCTTGTTCAGCTGTTATACAAAGGATGGCGGCTATCAGACTTAAAATGGCCGCTGTAGAATGGTTCCTGCAGCTTATATAGCTCTTATATAAAGGATGACGGCTATAGAAATCAAAATGGCGGATATTGAATGATTCCAGCAGCTTGTTCAGCTGTTATTCAAAGGATGGCGGCTATCAGACTTAAAATGGCCGCTGTAGAATGGTTCCTGCAGCTTATATAGCTCTTATATAAAGGATGACGGCTAAAAAAATCAAAATGGCGGATATTGAATGGTTTCAGCAGTTTGTGTAGCTGTTATATAAAGGATGGCGGCTATAAGACTCAAAATGGCGGTTGTAGAAAGGTTCCTGCAGCTTCTATAGCTGTTATATTAAGGATGGCGGGTACAAGACTTAAAATGGCGACACTAGAAAGATTCCAGCAGCCTGTATAGCTGTTCTATAAAAGACGGCGGCTATAAGACTTAAAATGGCGGCTGTAGAATGGTTCCAGCAGTTTGTGTAGCTGTTATATAAAGGATGGCGGCTATAAGACTCAAAATGGCGGGTGTAGAACAGATTCAGCAGCTTGCATAGCTGTTATATAAAGGATGACGGCTATAAGTCTCAAAACTTCGGCTGTAGAGTGGTTCCAGCGGCTGCAATAAGACTCCAAATGGCGTCTGTAGAATGGTTATAACAAATTGTATAGCTGTTATATAAAAGATGACGGCTATAAAAATCAAAATGGCGGCTGTAGAAAGGTTCCAGCAGCTTATATAGCTGTTATGTAAAGGATGTCGGTCTACAAGATTTAAAATGGCGACTTTAGAAAGATTCCAGCAGCCTGTATAGCTGTTATTTAAAAGATGGCGGCTATAAGACTTAAAATGGCGGTTGTAGAGTGGTTCCAGCAGTTTATGTAGCTGTTATATAAAGGATGACGGCTTTAAAAATCAAAATGGCAGATATTGAATGATTCCAGCAGCTTGTTCAGCTGTTATACAAAAGATGGCGACTATAAGACTTAAAATGGCGGTAGTAGAAAGGTTCCTGCAGCTTATATAGCTGTTATATAAAAAATGGCGGCTATAAGATTTAAATTGGTTGGCTTTAGAAGGTTCCTGCAGCTTGTTCAGCTGTTATATAAAAGATGGCGGCTATAAGACTTAAAATGGCGGCTGTAGAAAGGTTCCTGCAGCTTATATAGCTTTTATATAAAAGATGACGGCTATAAGACTTAAAATGGCGGCTGTAGAAAGGTTCCTGCAGCTTATGTAGCTTTTATGATGGCGGTTTTAGAGTGGTTCCAGCAGCCTGTCTAGCCGTTTTACAAAAGATGGCGACTATAAGACTTAAAATGGCGGTAGTAGAAAGGTTCCTGCAGCTTATATAGCTGTTATATAAGAAGATGGCGGCTTTAAGATTTAAATTGGCGACTGAAGAAAGGTTCCTGCAGCTTGTTCAGCTGTTATATAAAAGATGGCGGCTATAAGACTTAAAATGGCGGCTGTAGAAAGGTTCCTGCAGCTTATATAGCTTTTATATAAAAGATGACGGCTATAAGACTCAAAATGACGGCTGAAATGGTTCCAGCAGCTTGTTCGGCTGTTATACAAAGGATAGCGGCTATAAGACTTAAAATGGCGGCTGTAGAAAGGTTCCTGCTGCTTATATAGGTCTTATATAAAGGATGACGGCTATAGAAACTCAAAATGGCGGATATTGAATGATTCCAGCATCTTGTTCAGCTGTTATACAAAGGATGGCGGCTATCAAACTTAAAATGGCGGCTGTAGAGTGGTTCCAGCAGTTTGTGTAGCTGTTATATAAAGGATGGCGGCAATAAGACTCAAAATGGCGGGTGTAGAACAGATTCAGCGGCTTGCATAGCTCTCATTATATAAGAGATGACGGATATAATACTCAGCTATAAGACTCGGTTGTAGAGTGGTTCCAGCAGCTGCAATAAGCCTCCAAATGGCGGCTGTAAAATGGTTCCAGCAGCTTGGATAGCTGTTATATAAAGGATGTCGGCTATAAAAATCAAAATGGCCGATATTGAATGGTTCCAGCAGCTTGTTCAGCTGTTATACAAAAGATGGCGGCTATAAGACTTAAAATGGCGGCTGTAGAAAGGTTCCGTATAGCTTTTTATATAAAAGATGACGGCTATAAGACGCAAAATGGCGGCTGTAGAGTGGTTCCATCAGCTTGTTCGGCTGTTATACAAAGGATGGCGGCTATAAGACTTAAAATGGCGGTAGTACAAAGGTTCTAGCAGCTAATATAGCGTGTTATATAAGGGATGACGGCTATAAGACTCAAAATGGCGGCAATAGAATGGTTTCAGCAGCTTATATAGCTTTTATATAAAAGATGGCGGCTATTAGACTTAAAATGGCGACTGTAGAAAGGTTCCAGCAGCTTATATAGCTCTTATATAAAGGATGACGGCTATAGAAATCAAAATGGCGGATATTGAATGATTCCAGCAGCTTGTTCAGCTGTAATATAAAAAGAATGGCGGCTATAAGACTTAAAATGGCGGCTGTAGAAAGGTTCCTGCAGCTTATATAGCTCTTATATAAAGGATGACGGCTATAGAAATCAAAATGGCGGATATTGAATGGTTCCAGCATCTTGTTCAGCTGTTATACAAAGGATGGCGGCTATCAGACTTAAAATGGCGGCTGTAGAGTGGTTCCAGCAGTTTGTATAGCTGTTATATAAAGGATGGCGGCTATAAGACTCAAAATGGCGGCTGTAGAATGGATTCAGCAGCTTGCATAGCTCTTATTATAAAGGATGACGGCTATAATACTCAGCTATAAGACTCGGTTGTAGAGTGGTTCCAGCATGGCGGCAATAAGACTCAAAATGGCGGCTGTAAAATGGTTCCAGCAGCTTCGATAGCTGTTATATAAAGGATGTCGGCTATAAGACTTAAAATGGCGGCTGTAGAAAGGTTCCTGCAGCTTTTATAGCTTTTATATAAAAGATGACGGCTATAAGACGCAAAATGGCGGCTGTAGAGTGGTTCCATCAGCTTGTTCGGCTGTTATACAAAGGATGGCGGCTATAAGACTTAAAATGGCGGTAGTAGAAAGGTTCTAGCAGCTTATATAGCGTGTTATATAAGGGATGACGGCTATAAGACTCAAAATGGCGGCGGTAGAATAGTTTCAGCAGCTTATATAGCTTTTATATAAAAGATGGCGGCTATTAGACTTAAAATGGCGACTGTAGAAAGGTTCCAGCAGCTTATATAGCTCTTATATAAAGGATGACGGCTATAGAAATCAAAATGGCGGATATAGAATGATTCCAGCAGCTTGTTCAGCTGTTATACAAAGGATGGCGGCTATAAGACTTAAAATGGCGGCTGTAGAATGGTTCCTGCAGCTTATATAGCTCTTATATAAAGGATGACGGCTATAGAAATCAAAATGTAGGATATTGAATGATTACAGCAGCTTGTTCAGCTTTTATAAAAAGGATGGCGGCTATCAGACTTAAAATGGCGGCTGTAGAATGGTTCCTGCAGCTTATATAGCTCTTATATAAAAGATGACGGCTATAAAAATCAAAATGGCGGATATTGAATGGTTTCAGAAGTTTGTGTAGCTGTTATATAAAGGATGGCGGCTATAAGACTCAAAATGGCGGGTGTAGAAAGGTTCCTGCAGCTTCTATAGCTGTTATATTAAGGATGGCGGGTACAAGACTTAAAATGGCGACAGTAGAAAGATTCCAGCAGCCTGTATAGCTGTTCTATAAAAGACGGCGGCTATAAGACTTAAAATGGCGGCTGTAGAATGGTTCCAGCAGTTTGTGTAGCTGTTATATAAAGGATGGCGGCTATAAGACTCAAAATGGCGGGTGTAGAACAGATTCAGCAGCTTGCATAGCTGTTATATAAAGGATGACAGCTATAAGTCTCAAAACGTCGGCTGTAGAGTGGTTCCAGCGGCTGCAATAAGACTCCAAATGGCGTCTGTAGAATGGTTATAACAAATTGTATAGCTGTTATATAAAAGATGACGGCTATAAAAATCAAAATGGCGGCTGTAGAAAGGTTCCAGCAGCTTATATAGCTGTTATGTAAAGGATGTCGGTCTACAAGATTTAAATTGGCGACTGAAGAAAGGTTCCAGCAGCTTGTTCAGCTGTTATACAAAAGATGGCGGCTATAAGACTTAAAATGGCGGCTGTAGAAAGGTTCCTGCAGCTTATATAGCTTTTATATAAAAGATGACGGCTATAAGACTCAAAATGACGGCTGTAGAGTGGTTCCAGCAGCCTGTATAGCTGTTATATAAGTGATGGCGGCTATAAGACTCAAAATGGCGGCTGTAGAATGATTCCAGCAGCTTGTTCAGCTGTTATACGAAAGATGGCGGCTATAAGACTTAAAATGGCGGCTGTAGAAAGGTTCCTGCAGCTTATATAGCTTTTATATAAAAGATGACGGCTATAAGACTCAAAATGGCGGCTGTAGAGTTGTTCCATCAGCTTGTTCGGCTGTTATACGAAGGATAGCGGCTATCAGACTTAAAATGGCGGCTGTAGAAAGGTTCCTGCTGCTTATATAGCTCTTATATAAAGGATGACGGCTATAGAAATCAAAATGGCGGATATTGAATGATTCCAGCATCTTGTTCAGCTGTTATACAAAGGATGGCGGCTATCAGACTTAAAATGGCGGCTGTAGAGTGGTTCCAGCAGTTTGTGTAGCTGTTATATAAAGGATGGCGGCTATAAGACTCAAAATGGCGGCTGTAGAACGGATTCAGCGGCTTGCATAGCTCTCATTATAAAGGATGACGGCTATAATACTCAGCTATAAGACTCGGTTGTAGAGTGGTTCCAGCAGCTGCAATAAGCCTCCAAATGGCGGCTGTAAAATGGTTCCAGCAGATTCGATAGCTGTTATATAAAGGATGTCGGCTATAAGACTTAAAATGGCGGCTGTAGAAAGGTTCCTGCAGCTTTTATAGCTTTTATATAAAAGATGACGGCTATAAGACGCAAAATGGCGGCTGTAGAGTGGTCCCGTCAGCTTGTTCGGCTGTTATACAAAGGATGGCGGCTATAAGACTTAAAATGGCGGTAGTACAAAGGTTCCAGCAGCTTATATAGCGTGTTATATAAGGGATGACGGCTATAAGACTCAAAATGGCGGCAGTAGAATAGTTTCAGAAGCTTATATAGCTTTTATATAAAAGATTGCGGCTATTAGACTTAAAATGGCGACTGTAGAAAGATTCCAGCAGCTTATATAGCTCTTATATAAAGGATGACGGCTATAGAAATCAAAATGGCGGATATCGAATGATTCCAGCAGCTTGTTCAGCTGTTATACAAAGGATGGCGGCTATCAGACTTAAAATGGCGGCTGTAGAATGGTTCCTGCAGCTTATATAGCTCTTATATAAAGGATGACGGCTATAGAAATCAAAATGTAGGATATTGAATGGTTCCAGCAGCTTGTTCAGCTGTTATACAAAGGATGGCGGCTATCAGACTTAAAATGGCGGCTGTAGAATGGTTCCTGCAGCTTATATAGCTCTTATTTAAAGGATGACGGCTATAAAAATCAAAATGGCGGATATTGAATGGTTTCAGAAGTTTGTGTAGCTGTTATATAAAGGATGGCGGCTATAAGACTCAAAATGGCGGGTGTAGAAAGGTTCCTGCAGCTTCTACAGCTGTTATATTAAGGATGGCGGGTACAAGACTTAAAATGGCGACAGTAGAAAGATTCCAGCAGCCTGTATAGCTGTTCTATAAAAGACGGCGGCTATAAGACTTAAAATGGCGGCTGTAGATTGGTTCCAGCAGTTTGTGTAGCTGTTATATAAAGGATGGCGGCTATAAGACTCAAAATGGCGGCTGTAGAACAGATTCAGCAGCTTGCATAGCTGTTATATAAAGGATGACGGCTATAAGTCTCAAAACGTCGGCTGTAGAGTGGTTCCAGCGGCTGCAATAAGACTCCAAATGGCGCCTGTAGAATGGTTATAACAAATTGTATAGCTGTTATATAAAAGATGACGGCTATAAAAATCAAAATGGCGGCTGTAGAAAGGTTGCAGCAGCTTATATAGCTGTTATGTAAAGGATGTCGGTCTACAAGATTTAAAATGGCGGCTTTAGAAAGGTTCCAGCAGCCTGTATAGCTGTTATATAAAAGACGGCGGCTATAAGACTTAAAATGGCGGCTGTAGAATGGTTCCAGCAGTTTGTGTAGCTGTTATATAAAGGATGGCGGCTATCAAACTTAAAATGGCGGCTGTAGAGTGGTTCCAGCAGTTTGTGTAGCTGTTATATAAAGGATGGCGGCTATAAGACTCAAAATGTCGGCTGTAGAACGGATTCAGCGGCTTGCATAGCTCTTATTATAAAGGATGACGGATATAATACTCAGCTATAAGACTCGGTTGTAGAGTGGTTCCAGCAGCTGCAATTAAGCCTCCAAATGGCGGCTGTAAAATGGTTCCAGCAGATTGGATAGCTGTTATATAAAGGATGTCGGCTATAAAAATCAAAATGGCCGATATTGAATGGTTCCAGCAGCTTGTTCAGCTGTTATACAAAAGATGGCGGCTATAAGACTTAAAATGGCGGCTGTAGAAAGGTTCCGCTGTATAGCTTTTATATAAAAGATGACGGCTATAAGACGCAAAATGGCGGCTGTAGAGTGGTTCCATCAGCTTGTTCGGCTGTTATACAAAGGATGGCGGCTATAAGACTTAAAATGGCGGTAGTAGAAAGGTTCCTAGCAGCTTATATAGCATGTTATATAAGGGATGACGGCTATAAGACTCAAAATGGCGGCAATAGAATGGTTTCAGCAGCTTATATAGCTTTTATATAAAAGATGGCGGCTATAGAAATAAATGGCGGCTGTAGAATGGTTCCAGCAGCTTGTATCAGCTGTTATATAAAAGATGGCGGCTATCAGACTTAAAATGGCGACTGTAGAAAGGTTCCAGCAGCTTATATAGCTCTTATATAAAGGATGACGGCTATAGAAATCAAATATGGCGGCTATTGAATGATTCCAGCAGCTTGTTCAGCTGTTATACAAAGGATGGCGGCTATAAGACTTAAAATGGCGGCTGTAGAATGGTTCCTGCAGCTTATATAGCTCTTATATAAAGGATGACGGCTATAGAAATCAAAATGGCGGATATTGAATGATTCCAGCAGCTTGTTCAGCTGTTATATAAAAAGGATGGCGGCTATAAGACTTAAAATGGCGGCTGTAGAATGGTTCCTGCAGCTTATATAGGTAGAAGTTTGTGTAGCTGTTATATAAAGGATGGCGGCTATAAGACTCAAAATGGCGGCTGTAGAAAGGTTCCTGCAGCTTCTATAGCTGTTATATTAAGGATGGCGGCTACAAGACTCAAAATGGCGACTGTAGAAAGGTTCCAGCAGCCTGTATAGCTGTTCTATAAAAGATGGCGGCTATAAGACTTAAAATGGCGGCTGTAGAATGGTTCCAGCAGTTTGTTTAGCTGTTATATAAAGGATGGCGGCTATAAGACTCAAAATGGCGGCTGTAGAACAGGTTCCAGCAGCTTGCATAGCTGTTATATAAAGGATGACGGCTATAAGTCTCAAAACGTCGGCTGTAGAGTGGTTCCAGCGGCTGCAATAAGACTCCAAAATGGCGTCTGTAGAATGGTTATAACAAATTGTATAGCTGTTATATAAAAGATGGCGGCTATAAAAATCAAAATGGCGGCTGTAGAAAGGTTCCAGCAGCTTATATAGCTGTTATGTAAAGGATGTCGGTCTATAAGATTTCAAAATGGCGACTAAAGAAAGGTTCCTGCAGCTTGTTCAGCTGTTATATCAAAAGATGGCGGCTATAAGACTTAAAATGGCGGCTGTAGAAAGGTTCCTGCAGCTTATATAGCTTTTATATAAAAGATGACGGCTATAAGACTCAAAATGGCGGCTGTAGAGTGGTTCCAGCAGCCTGTATAGCTGTTATGTAAGTGATGGCGGCTATAAGACTCAAAATGGCGTCTGTAGAATGGATCCAGCAGCTTGTTCAGCTGTTATACAAGAGATGGCGGCTATAAGACTTAAAATGGCGGCTGTAGAGTGGTTCCAGCAGTTTGTGTAGCTGTTATATAAAGGATGGCGGCTATAAGACTCAAAATGGCGGGTGTAGAATGGATTCAGCGGCTTGTATAGCTCTCATTATAAAGGATGACGGCTATAATACTCAGCTTATAATGGCTCCAGCTTGTAGAGTGGTATCCAGGAGCGGCTATAAGCCTCAAAATGGCGGCTGTAAAATGGTTCCAGCAGCTTCAATAGCTGTTATATAAAGGATGTCGGCTATAAGACTTAAAATGGCGGCTGTAGAAAGGTTCCTGCAGCTTTTATAGCTTTTATATAAAAGATGGCGGCTATAAGACTCAAAATAGCGGCTGTAGAAGTGGTTCCAGCAGCTTGTTCAGCTGTTATACAAAGGATGGCGGCTATAAGACTTAAAATGGCGGTAGTACAAAGGTTCTAGCAGCTTATATAGCGTGTTATATAAGGGATGGCGGCTATAAGACTCAAAATGGCGGCAGTAGAATAGTTTCAGAAGCTTATATAGCTTTTATATAAAAGATGGCGGCTATTAGACTTAAAATGGCGACTGTAGAAAGGTTCCAGCAGCTTATATAGCTCTTATATAAAGGATGACGGCTACAGAAATCAAAATGGCGGATATCGAATGATTCCAGCAGCTTGTTCAGCTGTTATACAAAGGATGGCGGCTATAAGACTTAAAATGGCGGCTGTAGAATGGTTCCTGCAGCTTATATAGCTCTTATATAAAGGATGACGGCTATAGAAATCAAAATGTAGGATATTGAATGATTCCAGCAGCTTGTTCAGCTGTTATACAAAGGATGGCGGCTATAAGACTTAAAATGGCGGCTGTAGAATGGTTCCTGCAGCTTATATAGCTCTTATATAAAGGATGACGGCTATAAAAATCAAAATGGCGGATATTGAATGGTTTCAGCAGTTTGTGTAGCTGTTATATAAAGGATGGCGGCTATAAGACTCAAAATGGCGGGCTGTAGAAAGGTTCCTGCAGCTTCTATAGCTGTTATATTAAGGATGGCGGCTACAAGACTTAAAATGGCGACTGTAGAAAGATTCCAGCAGCCTGTATAGCTGTTATATAAAAGACGGCGGCTATAAGACTTAAAATGGCGGCTGTAGAATGGTTCCAGCAGTTTGTGTAGCTGTTATATAAAGGATGGCGGCTATAAGACTCAAAATGGCGGGTGTAGAACAGGTTCCAGCAGCTTGCATAGCTGTTATATAAAGAGATGACGGCTATAAGTCTCAAAACGTCGGCTGTAGAGTGGTTCCAGCGGCTGCAATAAGACTCCAAATGGCGTCTGTAGAATGGTTCCAGCAAATTGTATAGCTGTTATATAAAAGATGGCGGCTATAAAAATCAAAATGGCGGCTGTAGAAAGGTTCCAGCAGCTTATATAGCTGTTATGTAAAGGATGTCGGTCTACAAGATTTAAAATGGCGACTTTAGAAAGATTCCAGCAGCCTGTATAGCTGTTATATAAAAGATGGCGGCTATAAGACTTAAAATGGCGGCTGTAGAATGGTTCCAGCAGTTTATGTAGCTGTTATATAAAGGATGACGGCTATAAAAATCAAAATGGCGGCTATTGAATGATTTCAGCAGCTTGTTCAGCTGTTATACAAAAGATGGCGGCTATAAGACTTAAAATGGCGGCTGTAGAAAGGTTCCTGCAGCTTATGTAGCTTTTATATGGCGGTTTTAGATGGCGGCTATAAAACTCAAAATGGCGGTTAGAATGGTTCCAGCAGCTATTTAGCTGTTATAAAAGATGGCGGCTATAAGGCTTAAAATGGCGGCTAGTAGAAAGGTTCCAGCAGCTTATATAGCTGTTATATAAAAAGATGGCGGCTATAAGACTCTAAATTGGCGACTGTAGAATGGTTCCAGCAGCTTGTTAAGCTGTTATATAAAAGATGGCGGCTATAAGACTTAAAATGGCGGCTGTAGAATGGTTCCTGCAGCTTATATAGCTTTTATATAAAGGATGACGGCTATAAGACTCAAAATGGCGGCTGTAGAATGGTTCCAGCAGCTTGTTCAGCTGTTATATATAAAAGATGGCGGCTATAAGACTTAAAATGGCGGCTGTAGAAAGGTTCCTGCAGCTTATATAGCTTTTATATAAAAGATGGCGGCTATAAAAATCAAAATGGCGGCTGTAGAATGTTCCAGCAGCTTGTATAGCTGTTATATTAAGAGATGGCGGCTATAAGACTTCAAAATGGCGGCTGTAGAATGGTTCCAGCAGCTTGTATAGCTGTTATATAAAAGATGGCGGCTATAAGACTCAAAATGGCGGCTGTAGAATGGTTCCAGCAGCTTGTATAGCTGTTATATAAAGGATGGCGGCTATAAGACTCAAAATGGCGGCTGTAGAATGGTTCCAGCAGCTTGTATAGCTGTTATATAAAAGGATGGCGGCTATAAGACTCAAAATGGCGGCTGTAGAATGGTTCCAGCTAGTATAGCTGTTATATAAAAGATGGCGGCTATAAGACTCAAAATGGCGGCTGTAGAATGGTTCCAGCAGCTTGTATAGCTGTTATATAAAAGATGGCGGCTATAAAAATCAAAATGGCGGCTGTAGAAAGGTTCCAGCAGCTTATATAGCTGTTATATAAAGGATGGCGGCTATAAGACTCAAAATGGCGACTGTAGAAAGGTTCCAGCAGCTTGTTCAGCTGTTATACAAAAGATGGCGGCTATAAGACTTAAAATGGCGGCTGTAGAAAGGTTCCTGCAGCTTATATAGCTTTTATATAAAAGATGACGGCTATAAGACTCAAAATGGCGGCTGTAGAATGGTTCCAGCAGCCTGTATAGCTGTTATATAAGTGATGGCGGCTATAAGACTCAAAATGGCGTCTGTAGAACGGTTCCAGCAGCTTGTTCAGCTGTTATACAAAAGATGGCGGCTATAAGACTTAAAATGGCGGCTGTAGAAAGGTTCCTGCAGCTTATGTAGCTTTTTTATTTCGGCTTTAGAGTGGTTCCAGCAGCCTGTATAGCTGTTATATAAAAGATGGCGGCTTTAGGACTCAAAAGGGCGGCTGTAGAATGATTGTAGCAGCTTGTTCAGCTGTTATACGAAAGATGGCGGCTATAAGACTTAAAATGGCGGCTGTAGAAAGGTTCCTGCAGCTTATATAGCTTTTATATAAAAGATGACGGCTATAAGACTCAAAATGGCGGCTGTAGAATGGTTCCAGCAGCTTGTTCGGCTGTTATACGAAGGATAGCGGCTATCAGACTTAAAATGGCGGCTGTAGAAAGGTTCCTGCTGCTTATATAGCTCTTATATAAAGGATGACGGCTATAGAAATCAAAATGGCGGATATTGAATGATTCCAGCAGCTTGTTCAGCTGTTATACAAAGGATGGCGGCTATCAGACTTAAAATGGCGGCTGTAGAGTGGTTCCAGCAGTTTGTGTAGCTGTTATATAAAGGATGGCGGCTATAAGACTCAAAATGGCGGGTGTAGAACGGATTCAGCGGCTTGCATAGCTCTCATTATAAAGGATGACGGCTATAATATTCAGCTATAAGACTCGGTTGTAGAGTGGTTCCAGCAGCTGCAATAAGCCTCCAAATGGCGGCTGTAAAATGGTTCCAGCAGAATGGATAGCTGTTATATAAAGGATGTCGGCTATAAAAATCAAAATGGCCGATATTGAATGGTTCCAGCAGCTTGTTCAGCTGTTATACAAAAGATGGCGGCTATAAGACTTAAAATGGCGGCTGTAGAAAGGTTCCTGCAGCTTTTATAGCTTTTATATAAAAGATGACGGCTATAAGACTCAAAATGGCGGCTGTAGAGTGGTTCCATCAGCTTGTTCGGCTGTTATACAAAGGATGGCGGCTATAAGACTTAAAATGGAGGCTAGTACAAAGGTTCTAGCAGCTTATATAGCGCTGTTATATAAGGGATGACGGCTATAAGACTCAAAATAGCGGCAGTAGAATGGTTTCAGAAGCTTATATAGCTTTTATATAAAAGATGGCGGCTATTAGACTTAAAATGGCGACTGTAGAAAGATTCCAGCAGCTTATATAGCTCTTATATAAAGGATGACGGCTATAGAAATCAAAATGGCGGATATCGAATGATTCCAGCAGCTTGTTCAGCTGTTATACAAAGGATGGCGGCTATCAGACTTAAAATGGCGGCTGTAGAATGGTTCCTGCAGCTTATATAGCTCTTATATAAAGGATGACGGCTATAGAAATCAAAATGGCGGATATTGAATGATTCCAGCAGCTTGTTCAGCTGTTATACAAAGGATGGCGGCTATCAGACTTAAAATGGCGGCTGTAGAATGGTTCCAGCAGCTTATATAGCTCTTATTTAAAGGATGGCGGCTACAAAAATCAAAATGGCGGCTATTGAATGGTTCCAGCAGTTTGTGTAGCTGTTATATAAAGGATGGCGGCTATAAGACTCAAAATGGCGGGTGTAGAAAGGTTCCAGCAGCTTCTATAGCTGTTATATTAAGGATGGCGGCTACAAGACTTAAAATGGCGACTGTAGAAAGGTTCCAGCAGCCTGTATAGCTGTTATATAAAAGATGGCGGCTATAAGACTTAAAATGGCGGCTGTAGAATGGTCTCAAAGCGGCTGTATAGCTGTTTATAAAGATGGCGGCTATAAGACTCAAAATGGCGTCTGTAGAATGGTTACAGCAAATTGTATAGCTGTTATATAAAAGATGGCGGCTATAAAAATCAAAATGGCGGCTGTAGAAAGGTTCCAGCAGCTTATATAGCTGTTATGTAAAGGATGTCGGTCTACAAGATTTAAAATGGCGACTTTAGAAAGATTCCAGCAGCCTGTATAGCTGTTATATAAAAGATGGCGGCTATAAGACTTAAAATGGCGGTTGTAGAATGGTTCCAGCAGTTTATGATAGCTGTTATATAAAGGATGACGGCTATAAAAATCAAAATGGCGGATATTGAATGATTTCAGCAGCTTGTTCAGCTGTTATACAAAAGATGGCGGCTATAAGACTTAAAATGGCGGCTGTAGAAAGGTTCCTGCAGCTTATGTAGCTTTTTATATGGCGGTTTTTTTAGAGTGGTTCCAGCAGCTGTCTAGCCGTTTTACAAAAGATGGCGGCTATAAGACTTAAAATGGCGGTAGTAGAAAGGTTCCTGCAGCTTATATAGCTGTTATATAAAAAATGGCGGCTATAAGATTTAAATTGGCGACTGAAGAAATGGTTCCTGCAGCTTGTATCAGCTGTTATATAAAAGATGGCGGCTATAAGACTTAAAATGGCGGCTGTAGAATGGTTCCTGCAGCTTATATAGCTTTTATATAAAGGATGACGGCTATAAAACTCAAAATGCGCTGTAGAATGGTTCCAGCAGCTTGTATCAGCTGTTATACTAAGAGGATGGCGGCTATAAGACTCAAAATGGCGGCTGTAGAAAGGTTCCTGCAGCTTATATAGCTGTTATATAAAAGATGGCGGCTATAAGATTTAAATTGGCGACTGAAGAAAGGTTCCTGCAGCTTGTTCAGCTGTTATACAAAAGATGGCGGCTATAAGACTTAAAATGGCGGCTGTAGAATGGTTCTTGCAGCTTATATACCTTTTATATAAAGGATGACGGCTATAAGACTCAAAATGACGGCTGTAGAGTGGTTCCAGCAGCCTGTATAGCTGTTATGTAAGTGATGGCGGCTATAAGACTCAAAATGGCGTCTGTAGAACGGATGCAGCAGCTTGTTCAGCTGTTATACAAGAGATGGCGGCTATAAGACTTAAAATGGCGGCTGTAGAAAGGTTCCTGCAGCTTATGTAGCTTTTATATGTGCGGCTTTAGAGTGGTTCCAGCAGCCTGTATAGCTGTTATATAAAAGATGGCTGCTTTAGGACTCAAAAGGGCGGCTGTAGAATGATTATAGCAGCTTGTTCAGCTGTTGTACGAAAGATGGCGGCTATAAGACTTAAAATGGCGGCTGTAGAAAGGTTCCTGCAGCTTATATAGCTTTTATATAAAAGATGACGGCTATAAGACTCAAAATGGCGGCTGTAGAGTTGTTCCATCAGCTTGTTCGGCTGTTATACGAAGGATAGCGGCTATCAGACTTAAAATGGCGGCTGTAGAATGGTTCCAGCAGCTTGTATAGCTGTTATATAAAGGATGGCGGCTATAAGAAATCAAAATGGCGGCTATTAGAATGGTTCCAGCAGCTTGTTCAGCTGTTATACAAAGGATGGCGGCTATACAGACTTAAAATGGCGGCTGTAGAGTGGTTCCAGCAGTTTGTGTAGCTGTTATATAAAGGATGGCGGCTACAAGATTCAAAATGGCGACTTTAGAAAGATTCCAGCAGCCTGTATAGCTGTTATATAAAAGATGGCGGCTATAAGACTTAAAATGGCGGTTGTAGAATGGTTCCAGCAGTTTATGTAGCTGTTATATAAAGGATGGCGGCTATAAAAATCAAAATGGCAGATATTGAATGATTCCAGCAGCTTGTTCAGCTGTTATACAAAAGATGGCGGCTATAAGACTTAAAATGGCGGCTGTAGAAAGGTTCCTGCAGCTTAGCTTATAGCTGTTATATAAAAAGATGGCGGCTATAAGATTTAAATTGGCGACTGAAGAAAGGTTCCTGCAGCTTGTTCAGCTGTTATACAAAAGATGGCGGCTATAAGACTTAAAATGGCGGCTGTAGAATGGTTCCTTGCAGCTTATATACCTTTTATATAAAGGATGACGGCTATAAGACTCAAAATGACGGCTGTAGAGTGGTTCCAGCAGCCTGTATAGCTGTTATATAAGTGATGGCGGCTATAAGACTCAAAATGGCGTCTGTAGAAACGGATCCAGCAGCTTGTTCAGCTGTTATACAAGAGATGGCGGCTATAAGACTTAAAATGGCGGCTGTAGAAAGGTTCCTGCAGCTTATGTAGCTTTTATTAATGGCGGCTTTAGAGTGGTTCCAGCAGCCTGTATAGCTGTTATATAAAAGATGGCGGCTTTAGGACTCAAAAGGGCGGCTGTAGAATGGTTCCAGCAGCTTGTTCAGCTGTTATACGAAAGATGGCGGCTATAAGACTTAAAATGGCGGCTGTAGAAAGGTTCCTGCAGCTTGTATAGCTGTTATATAAAAGATGGCGGCTATAAGACTCAAAATGGCGGCTGTAGAATGGTTCCAGCAGCTTGTATCAGCTGTTATATAAAGGATGGCGGCTATAAGACTCAAAATGGCGGCTGTAGAATGGTTCCAGCAGCTTGTATAGCTGTTATATAAAGGATGGCGGCTATAAAACTCAAAATGGCGGCTGTAGAATGGTTCCAGCAGCTTGTATAGCTGTTATATAAAAGATGGCGGCTATAAGACTTAAAATGGCGACTTTAGAAAGGTTCCAGCAGCCTGTATAGCTGTTATATAAAAGATGGCGGCTATAAGACTTAAAATGGCGGTTGTAGAATGGTTCCAGCAGCTTATATAGCTGTTATATAAAGGATGGCGGCTATAAAAATCAAAATGGCGGCTATTAGAATGGTTCCAGCAGCTTGTTTAGCTGTTATACAAAAGATGGCGGCTATAAGACTTAAAATGGCGGTTGTAGAAAGGTTCCTGCAGCTTATATAGCTGTTATATAAAAGATGGCGGCTATAAGACTTAAAATGGCGGCTGTAGAATGGTTCCTGCAGCTTGTATAGCTTTTATATAAGAGGATGGCGGCTATAAGACTCAAAATGACGGCTGTAGAGTGGTTCCAGCAGCCTGTATAGCTGTTATGTAAGTGATGGCGGCTATAAGACTCAAAATGGCGTCTGTAGAACGGATGCAGCAGCTTGTTCAGCTGTTATACAAGAGATGGCGGCTATAAGACTTAAAATGGCGGCTGTAGAAAGGTTCCTGCAGCTTATGTTTATAGGGCTTTTATAAATGGCGGCTTTAGAGTGGTTCCAGCAGCCTGTATAGCTGTTATATAAAAGATGGCTGCTATTAGGACTCAAAAGGGCGGCTGTAGAATGGTTCTAGCAGCTTGTTCAGCTGTTATACAAAAGATGGCGGCTATAAGACTTAAAATGGCGGCTGTAGAAAGGTTCCTGCAGCTTATATAGCTTTTATATAAAAGATGACGGCTATAAGACTCAAAATGGCGGCTGTAGAGTTGTTCCATCAGCTTGTATCGGCTGTTATACGAAGGATAGCGGCTATCAGACTTAAAATGGCGGCTGTAGAAAGGTTCCTGCTGCTTATATAGCTCTTATATAAAGGATGACGGCTATAAAAATCAAAATGGCGGATATAGAATGATTCCAGCAGCTTGTTCAGCTGTTATATAAAAGATGGCGGCTATAAGACTCAAAATGGCGGCTGTAGAAAGGTTCCAGCAGCTTGTATAGCTGTTATATAAAAGATGGCGGCTATAAGACTTAAAATGGCGGTTGTAGAATGGTTCCAGCAGTGTATAGCTGTTTATAAAAGAGATGGCGGCTTAGTTATACTTTAAAATGGCGGCTGTAGAATGGTTCCAGCAGCTTGTATAGCTGTTATACAAAAGATGGCGGCTATAAGACTCAAAATGGCGGCTGTAGAATGGTTCCAGCAGCTTATATAGCTGTTATATAAAAAATGGCGGCTATAAGAATTCAAAATGGCGGCTGTAGAATGGTTCCAGCAGCTTGTTCAGCTGTTATACAAAAGATGGCGGCTATAAGACTTAAAATGGCGGCTGTAGAATGGTTCCTGCAGCTTATATAGCTTTTATATAAAGGATGGCGGCTATAAGACTCAAAATGGCGGCTGTAGAGTGGTTCCAGCAGCCTGTATAGCTGTTATATAAGTGATGGCGGCTATAAGACTCAAAATGGCGGCTGTAGAACGGTTCCAGCAGCTTGTTCAGCTGTTATACAAGAGATGGCGGCTATAAGACTTAAAATGGCGGCTGTAGAAAGGTTCCAGCAGCTTATATAGCTTTTATATAAAAGATGACGGCTATAAGACTCAAAATGGCGGCTGTAGAGTGGTTCCAGCAGCTTGTACGGCTGTTATACGAAGGATGGCGGCTATAAGACTTAAAATGGCGGCTGTAGAAAGGTTCCTGCAGCTTATATAGCTGTTATATAAAGGATGACGGCTATAAAAATCAAAATGGCGGCTGTAGAATGGTTCCAGCAGCTTGTTCAGCTGTTATACAAAAGATGGCGGCTATAAGACTTAAAATGGCGGCTGTAGAAAGGTTCCTGCAGCTTATATAGCTGTTATATAAAAGATGGCGGCTATAAGTTTTAAAATGGCGGCTGTAGAATGGTTCCAGCAGCTTGTTATAGCTGTTATATAAAAGATGGCGGCTATAAGACTTAAAATGGCGGCTGTAGAAAGGTTCCAGCAGCTTATATAGCTGTTATATAAAGGATGGCGGCTATAAGACTCAAAATGGCGGCTGTAGAATGGTTCCATCAGCTTGTACAGCTGTTATACGAAGGATAGCGGCTATAAGACTTAAAATGGCGGCTGTAGAGTGGTTCCAGCAGTTTGTGTAGCTGTTATATAAAGGATGGCGGCTATAAGACTCAAAATGGCGGGTGTAGAACGGATTCAGCGGCTTGCATAGCTCTCATTATAAAGGATGACGGCTATAATACTCAGCTATAAGACTCGGTTGTAGAGTGGTTCCAGCAGCTGCAATAAGACTCCAAATGGCGGCTGTAAAATGGTTCCAGCAGATTGGATAGCTGTTATATAAAGGATGTCGGCTATAAAAATCAAAATGGCCGATATTGAATGGTTCCAGCAGCTTGTTCAGCTGTTATACAAAAGATGGCGGCCATAAGACTTAAAATGGCGGCTGTAGAAAGGTTCCTGCAGCTTTTATAGCTTTTATATAAAAGATGACGGCTATAAGATGCAAAATGGCGGCTGTAGAGTGGTTCCATCAGCTTGTTCGGCTGTTATACAAAGGATGGCGGCTATAAGACTTAAAATGGCGGTAGTACAAAGGTTCTAGCACCTTATATAGCGTGTTATATAAGGGATGACGGCTATAAGACTCAAAAAGCGGCAGTAGAATGGTTTCAGAAGCTTATATAGCTTTTATATAAAAGATGGCGGCTATTAGACTTAAAATGGCGACTGTAGAAAGATTCCAGCAGCTTATATAGCTCTTATATAAAGGATGACGGCTATAGAAATCAAAATGGCGGATATTGAATGATTCCAGCAGCTTGTTCAGCTAATATACAAAGGATGGCGGCTATCAGATTTAAAATGGCGGCTGTAGAATGGTTCCTGCAGCTTATATAGCTCTTATATAAAGGATGACGGCTATAAGAAATCAAAATGGCGGATATTGAATGGTTCCAGCAGCTTGTTCAGCTGTTATACAAAGGATGGCGGCTATCAGACTTAAAATGGCGGCTGTAGAATGGTTCCTGCAGCTTATATAGCTCTTTTTTAAAGGATGACGGCTATAAAAATCAAAATGGCGGATATTGAATGTTTTCAGAAGTTTGTGTAGCTGTTATATAAAGGATGGCGGCTATAAGACTCAAAATGGCGGCTGTAGAAAGGTTCCAGCAGCTTCTATAGCTGTTATATAAAGGATGGCGGCTATAAGACTTAAAATGGCGGCTGTAGAAAGATTCCAGCAGCTTGTATAGCTGTTATATAAAAGATGGCGGCTATAAAACTCAAAATGGCGGCTGTAGAATGGTTCCAGCAGCTTGTATAGCTGTTATATAAAGGATGGCGGCTATAAGACTCAAAATGGCGGCTGTAGAACAGATTCCAGCAGCTTGTATAGCTGTTATATAAAAGATGGCGGCTATAAGACTTCAAAATGGCGGCTGTAGAATGGTTCCAGCAGCTTATATAGCTGTTATATAAAGGATGACGGCTATAAAACTCAAAATGGCGGCTTTAGAATGGTTCCAGCAGCTTGTACAGCTGTTATACAAAAGATGGCGGCTATAAGACTTAAAATGGCGGCTGTAGAATGGTTCCAGCAGCTTATGTAGCTGTTATATTAAGAGGATGGCGGCTATAAAAATCAAAATGGCGGCTATTGAATGGAAGGTTCCAGCAGCTTGTATCAGCTGTTATATAAAAAGATGGCGGCTATAAGACTTAAAATGGCGGCTGTAGAAAGGTTCCTGCAGCTTGTTTAGCTGTTATACAAAAGATGGCGGCTATAAGACTCAAAATGGCGGCTGTAGAATGGTTCCAGCAGCTTGTATAGCTGTTATATAAAAGATGGCGGCTATAAGACTCAAAATGGCGGCTGTAGAATGGTTCCAGCAGCTTGTATAGCTGTTATATAAGAGATGGCGGCTATAAGACTCAAAATGGCGGCTGTAGAATGGTTCCAGCAGCTTGTTCAGCTGTTATACAAAAGATGGCGGCTATAAGACTTAAAATGGCGGCTGTAGAATGGTTCCTGCAGCTTATATAGCTTTTATATAAAAGGATGGCGGCTATAAGACTCAAAATGGCGGCTGTAGAATGGTTCCAGCAGCTTGTTCAGCTGTTATACGAAGG
Source organism: Drosophila equinoxialis (assembly GCA_018150345.1). NCBI lineage: Eukaryota > Metazoa > Arthropoda > Insecta > Diptera > Drosophilidae > Drosophila > Drosophila equinoxialis. The sequence continues at coordinate 44,800 of JAECWI010000211.1, forward strand.
ATGGCGGCTATAAGACTTAAAATGGCGGCTGTAGAAAGGTTCCTGCAGCTTATATAGCTTTTATATAAAAGATGACGGCTATAAGACTCAAAATGGCGGCTGTAGAGTTGTTCCATCAGCTTGTTCGGCTGTTATACGAAGGATAGCGGCTATCAGACTTAAAATGGCGGCTGTAGCAAGGTTCCTGCTGCTTATATAGCTCTTATATAAAGGATGACGGCTATAGAAATCAAAATGGCGGATATTGAATGATTCCAGCAGCTTGTTCAGCTGTTATACAAAGGATGGCGGCTATCAGACTTAAAATGGCGGCTGTAGAGTGGTTCCAGCAGTTTGTGTAGCTGTTATATAAAGGATGGCGGCTATAAGACTCAAAATGGCGGGTGTAGAACGGATTCAGCGGCTTGCATAGCTCTTATTATAAAGGATGACGGCTATAAGACTCAGCTATAAGACTCGGTTGTAGAGTGGTTCCAGCAGCTGCAATAAGACTCTCAAAAAGCAGCAGTAGAATGGTTTCAGAAGTTTATATAGCTTTTATAAAAAAGATGGCGGCTATTAGACTTAAAATGGCGACTGAAGAAAGATTCCAGCAGCTTATATAGCTCTTATATAAAGGATGACGGCTATAGAAATCAAAATGGCGGATATTGAATGATTCCAGCAGCTTGTTCAGCTGTTATACAAAGGATGGCGGCTATCAGACTTAAAATGGCGGCTGTAGAATGGTTCCTGCAGCTTATATAGCTCTTATAAAAAGGATGACGGCTATAAAAATCAAAATGGCGGCTATTGAATGGTTTCAGAAGTTTGTGTAGCTGTTATATAAAGGATGGCGGCTATAAGACTCAAAATGGCGGGTGTAGAAAGGTTCCTGCAGCATCTATAGCTGTTATATTAAGGATGGCGGGTACAAGACTTAAAATGGCGACAGTAGAAAGATTCCAGCCGCCTGTATAGCTGTTCTATAAAAGACGGCGGCTATAAGACTTAAAATGGCGGCTGTAGAATGGTTCCAGCAGTTTGTGTAGCTGTTATATAAAGGATGGCGGCTATATGACTCAAAATGGCGGGTGTGGAAAGGTTCCTGCAGCTTCTATAGCTGTTATATTAAGGATGGCGGGTACAAGACTTAAAATGGCGACAGTAGAAAGATTCCAGCAGCCTGTATAGCTGTTCTATAAAAGACGGCGGGTATAAGACTTAAAATGGCGGCTGTAGAATGGTTCCAGCAGTTTGTGTAGCTGTTATATAAAGGATGGCGGCTATAAGACTCCAAATGGCGGGTGTAGAACAGATTCAGCAGCTTGCATAGCTGTTATATAAAGGATGGCGGCTATAAAAATCAAAATGGCGGCTGTAGAAAGGTTAAAGCAGCTTATATAGCTGTTATGTAAAGGATGTCGGTCTACAAGATTTAAAATGGCGACTTTAGAAAGATTCCAGCAGCCTGTATAGCTGTTATATAAAAGATGGCGGCTATATGACTTAAAATGGCGGTTGTAGAATGGTTCCAGCAGTTTATGTAGCTGTTATATAAAGGATGACGGCTATAAAAATCAAAGTGGCGGATATTGAATGATTCCAGCAGCTTGTTCAGCTGTTATACAAAAGATGGCGGCTATAAGATTTAAATTGGCGACTGAAGAAAGGTTCCTGCAGCTTGTTCAGCTGTTATACAAAAGATGGCGGCTATAAGACTTAAAATGGCGGCTGTAGAATGGTTCTTGCAGCTTATATACCTTTTATATAAAGGATGACGGCTATAAGACTCAAAATGACGGCTGTGAGTGGTTCCAGCAGCCTGTATAGCTGTTATGTAAGTGATGGCGGCTATAAGACTCAAAATGGCGTCTGTAGAACGGATGCAGCAGCTTGTTCAGCTGTTATACAAGAGATGGCGGCTATAAGACTTAAAATGGCGGCTGTAGAAAGGTTCCTGCAGCTTATGTAGCTTTTATAATGCGGCTTTAGAGTGCTTCCAGCAGCCTGTATAGCTGTTATATAAAAGATGGCTGCTTTAGGACTCAAAAGGGCGGCTGTAGAATGATTATAGCAGCTTGTTCAGCTGTTGTACGAAAGATGGCGGCTATAAGACTTAAAATGGCGGCTGTAGAAAGGTTCCTGCAGCTTATATAGCTTTTATATAAAAGATGACGGCTATAAGACTCAAAATGGCGGCTGTAGAGTTGTTCCATCAGCTTGTTCGGCTGTTATACGAAGGATAGCGGCTATCAGACTTAAAATGGCGGCTGTAGAAAGGTTCCTGCTGCTTATATAGCTCTTACATAAAGGATGACGGCTATAGAAATCAAAATGGCGGATATTGAATGATTCCAGCAGCTTGTTCAGCTGTTATACAAAGGATGGCGGCTATCAGACTTAAAATGGCGGCTGTAGAGTGGTTCCAGCAGTTTGTGTAGCTGTTATATAAAGGATGGCGGCTATAAGACTCAAAATGGCGGGTGTAGAACGGATTCAGCGGCTTGCATAGCTCTTATTATAAAGGATGACGGCTATAAGACTCAGCTATAAGACTCGGTTGTAGAGTGGTTCCAGCAGCTGCAATAAGACTCCAAATGGCGGCTGTAAAATGGTTCCAGCAGATTGGATAGCTGTTATATAAAGGATGTCGGCTATAAAAATCAAAATGGCCGATATTGAATGGTTCCAGCAGCTTGTTCAGCTGTAGAGTGGTTCCATCAGCTTGTTCGGCTGTTATACAAAGGATGGCGGCTAAAAGACTTAAAATGGCGGCTGTAGAAAGGTTCCTGCAGCTTTAATAGCTTTTATATAAAAGATGACAGCTATAAGACGCAAAATGGCGGCTGTAGAGTGGTTCCAGCAGCTTATATAGCGTGTTATATAAGGGATGACGGCTATAAGACTCAAAAAAGCGGCAGTAGAACTGTTTCAGAAGCTTATATAGCTTTTATAAAAAAGATGGCGGCTATTAGACTTAAAATGGCGACTGTAGAAAGATTCCAGCAGCTTATATAGCTCTTATATAAAGGATGACGGCTATAGAAATCAAAATGGCGGCTTTAGAGTTGTTCCATCAGCTTGTTCGGCTGTTATACGAAGAATAGCGGCTATCAGACTTAAAATGGCGGCTGTAGAAAGGTTCCTGCTGCTTATATAGCTCTTACATAAAGGATGACGGCTATAGAAATCAAAATGGCGGATATTGAATGATTCCAGCAGCTTGTTCAGCTGTTATACAAAGGATGGCGGCTATCAGACTTAAAATGGCGGCTGTAGAATGGTTCCTGCAGCTTATATAGCTCTTATAAAAAGGATGACGGCTATAAAAATCAAAATGGCGGCTATTGAATGGTTTCAGAAGTTTGTGTAGCTGTTATATAAAGGATGGCGGCTATAAGACTCAAAATGGCGGGTGTAGAAAGGTTCCTGCAGCATCTATAGCTGTTATATTAAGGATGGCGGGTACAAGACTTAAAATGGCGACAGTAGAAAGATTCCAGCCGCCTGTATAGCTGTTCTATAAAAGACGGCGGCTATAAGACTTAAAATGGCGGCTGTAGAATGGTTCCAGCAGTTTGTGTAGCTGTTATATAAAGGATGGCGGCTATATGACTCAAAATGGCGGGTGTGGAAAGGTTCCTGCAGCTTCTATAGCTGTTATATTAAGGATGGCGGGTACAAGACTTAAAATGGCGACAGTAGAAAGATTCCAGCAGCCTGTATAGCTGTTCTATAAAAGACGGCGGGTATAAGACTTAAAATGGCGGCTGTAGAATGGTTCCAGCAGTTTGTGTAGCTGTTATATAAAAGGATGGCGGCTATAAGACTCCAAATGGCGGGTGTAGAACAGATTCAGCAGCTTGCATAGCTGTTATATAAAGGATGGCGGCTATAAAAATCAAAATGGCGGCTGTAGAAAGGTTCCAGCAGCTTATATAGCTGTTATGTAAAGGATGTCGGTCTAAAAGATTTAAAATGGCGACTTTAGAAAGATTCCAGCAGCCTGTATAGCTGTTATATAAAAGATGGCGGCTACATGACTTAAAATGGCGGCTGTAGAATGGTTCCAGCAGCTTGTGTAGCTGTTATATAAAGGATGGCGGCTATAAGACTCAAAATGGCGGGTGTAGAAAGGTTCCTGCAGCTTCTATAGCTGTTATATTAAGGATGGCGGGTACAAGACTTAAAATGGCGACAGTAGAAAGATTCCAGCAGCCTGTATAGCTGTTCTATAAAAGACGGCGGCTATAAGACTTAAAATGGCGGCTGTAGAATGGTTCCAGCAGTTTGTGTAGCTGTTATATAAAGGATGGCGGCTATAAGACTCCAAATGGCGGGAGTAGAACAGATTCAGCAGCTTGCATAGCTGTTATATAAAGGATGGCGGCTATAAGTCTCAAAACGTCGGTTGTAGAGTGGTTCCAGCGGCTGCAATAAGACTCCAAATGGCGGTTGTAGAATGGTTCCAACAGATTGTATAGCTGTTATATAAAAGATGACGGATATAAAAATCAAAATGGCGGCTGTAGAAAGGTTCCAGCAGCTTATATAGCTGTTATGTAAAGGATGTCGGTCTACAAGATTTAAAATGGCGACTTTAGAAAGATTCCAGCAGCCTGTATAGCTGTTATATAAAAGATGGCGGCTTACATGACTTAAAATGGCGGTTGTAGAATGGTTCCAGCAGTTTATGTAGCTGTTATATAAAGGATGACGGCTATAAAAATCAAAATGGCGGATATTGAATGATTCCAGCAGCTTGTTCAGCTGTTATACAAAAGATGGCGGCTATAAGACTTAAAATGGCGGCTGTAGAAAGGTTCCTGCAGCTTATGTAGCTTTTATATGGCGGTTTTAGAGTGGTTCCAGCAGCCTGTATAGCTGTTATATAAAAGATGGCTGCTTTAGGACTCAAAAGGGCGGCTGTAGAATGATTATAGCAGCTTGTTCAGCTGTTGTACGAAAGATGGCGGCTATAAGACTTAAAATGGCGGCTGTAGAAAGGTTCCTGCAGCTTTAATAGCTTTTATATAAAAGATGACAGCTATAAGACGCAAAATGGCGGCTGTAGAGTTGTTCCATCAGCTTGTTCGGCTGTTATACGAAGGATAGCGGCTATCAGACTTAAAATGGCGGCTGTAGAAAGGTTCCTGCTGCTTATATAGCTCTTACATAAAGGATAACGGCTATAGAAATCAAAATGGCGGATATTGAATGATTCCAGCAGCTTGTTCAGCTGTTATACAAAGGATGGCGGCTATCAGACTTAAAATGGCGGCTGTAGAGTGGTTTCAGCAGTTTGTGTAGCTGTTATATAAAGGATGGCGGCTATAAGACTCAAAATGGCGGGTGTAGAACGGATTCAGCGGCTTGCATAGCTCTTATTATAAAGGATGACGGCTATAAGACTCAGCTATAAGACTCGGTTGTAGAGTGGTTCCAGCAGCTGCAATAAGACTCCAAATGGCGGCTGTAAAATGGTTCCAGCAGATTGGATAGCTGTTATATAAAGGATGTCGGCTATAAAAATCAAAATGGCCGATATTGAATGGTTCCAGCAGCTTGTTCAGGTGTAGAGTGGTTCCATCAGCTTGTTCGGCTGTTATACAAAGGATAGCGGCTATCAGAATTAAAATGGCGGCTGTAGAAAGGTTCCTGCTGCTTATATAGCTCTTATATAAAGGATGACGGCTATAGAAATCAAAATGGCGGATATTGAATGATTCCAGCAGCTTGTTCAGCTGTTATACAAAGGATGGCGGCTACCAGACTTAAAATGGCGGCTGTAGAGTGGTTCCAGCAGTTTGTGTAGCTGTTATATAAAGGATGGCGGCTATAAGACTCAAAATGGCGGGTGTAGAACGGATTCAGCGGCTTGCATAGCTCTTATTATAAAGGATGACGGCTATAAGACTCAGCTATAAGACTCGGTTGTAGAGTGGTTCCAGCAGCTGCAATAAGACTCCAAATGGCGGCTGTAAAATGGTTCCAGCAGATTGGATAGCTGTTATGTTGTGCCAGCCAGCAGCTTGATTTTAGCCGAATGTATAGGGATCTTCGTTTAAAGTTTCTTTCTCTTAATAAAATGGCCAAACAGCTGTCTAATGAGTGTGACTCTAGCATACACTTATTGTCGCAATTCAAGTTTGGTTCACCTTCTAAGGAATTGCCCAAGAAATGTACCCTTGAGTTGCCTCATAAGCAGTCGCCCGCACTTTCTATTACATCTTCTCCCATTTTACTTTCGCCTACACCATCTTCTTGTCCCTCTTTATGCTCTTCTTTTCAGATTGATGTACCCACTACAAGCCCTGGTGTACCTCAATCTATCCCTCACGGGAACTCTGATCATGCTGGCTTTCAATCACTTGCGGATCCCAATGCTCCTCCGCCTCCACTAACTGTAGTGCCCCATCGTAAACAATTATTTATCTCTAGGCTTGCTCCAGATACTTCTGAATCGTCTGTGGCAGCTTACATTGGTAATATATGCCCTGCTAAGGTTTTAATTCAAAAGTTTAAGTTTTCTAGGCCTCGCGAAATCTCCTCTTTTAAAATTACTGTACCAAATGAGTATTTCTCAGCTATGGTTGACCCTAACTTTTGGCCAGAGGGCCTAGTTGTACACGAATTTGCGCCCAATAAGCGCTCCCGCCCTTTGCCTGTCCACCTTCCTAATGCATCTTCTGCTTCAAAAAACTAATAACGTCTAGTCTTTGCATTCACTATCAAAATGTAAGAGGACTTCTTACCAAGCTCTCTAAATTATTCTGCGATAGCTTAACCTTTTCGGCTGACATATTAGCTTTCTCTGAAACTTGGCTTAATTCCTCTGTTTTGGATAATGAAATTCTTTCTAATAACTTTATTTCTTATAGGCTTGATCGTGTTGGTCGACGTGGCGGTGGAGTACTCATTGCTGTCAACTCGAATCTGTGTTCAAGTGTTGTGCCGATTGATCTCCCCTTAGGTGTTGAGTTTATTTGCGTCGAAGTTACATGTTCTAACTTTAGCATGTATATCTCTTCTTCATATATTCCTCCAACTTCTGATATCATGATCTACATGCACCATGCTGATGCTTTGCGAACTATTTTTAGTCGTCTTAAAGATCGTGATTTTTTTATAGCTTTAGGTGATTTTAACTTGCCAAATGTTTCTTGGCTTGCTGATGATAATCTATCTTTCTTAATTCCCTCATCTCAACATGTTTTTCTTGATAGCCTACTTGAATGTCCGCTATATCAGTTGAATTCTTTTCTTAACTCTTCTAAAAGAATCCTCGATCTTGTTTTTGTCTCTGATCCCACTGTTAGTGCTGTATCACAAACACAGCCCCTAGTGAAGCCCGAAGATACTTATCACCCTACCATTGAAATTACTATTTCTTACAATTCCGTTAATAATTCATTCAATAACATCTCAAATTCTCGTCGTAGATGTTTTCGTAAAACAAATTTCAATCTTCTTAACAGCCTTATTTTCTCTTTTGATTGGTCATTTCTATTTGAGTGCTGTGATACAGATTGTGCAGTAAATTTTTTCTACTCTGCTCTTAATTCTCTAATTGATAAACGCGTTCCTTATGTGAATGTATCTACCGTCTCCAGTGCGCCAGTCACTGTGGTTCACACGTAGGCTCTCTAATCTCCGTAACATTAAATCGAGATATTTTAAAAGATTTAAAAAAACTGGTTCGCGACGTGACTATGCAAATTATTGTGTAGCCAAATCTCAATTTTGCCTTTTAAATACTCAATGCTACAATAATTATATCGTTCGCTGTAAGGTTGAATTTTATAAGAACCCTAAAAGATTTTATAACTTTGTTAATTCCAAAAGACGTTCTAATTTACTACCTTCCACCTTCAGACTTAATGACCAGACTGCTAATAGTGATTCAGATATTGCAGATCTGTTTGCTAAATTCTTTCAGTCGACTTATTCTTCTACTGCTTCGGATCCCACACATTATCCCTTCACAATTCCACATTTAAATTGTATGTTTTTTCCTAATATTACTGAAGACTGTATTATCTCTAGCTTGTCATCTATGACGTCTTCCTTCGTACCCGGGCCTGATAATATACCTAGTTGCATCCTTAAAATGTGTTCGATTTCCCTATCTAAGCCTTTATCTCGGTTATTTTTTATATCGAGTGAGACTTGTCGCTTCCCTGATATTTGGAAGGAGTCTTTTATTATTCCGCTTTTTAAAAAGGGTAACAAATCGGATATTTCTAACTACCGTGGCATTGCCAAACTTTCGGCAATACCTAAGCTGTTTGAGAAAATTATTACGTCTTCCCTTCAACACCTATCCAGATCCACTATTTCTCCTTGTCAGCATGGCTTCATGAAAGGTCGTTCGTCGCTTACCAACCTTTTAGAATTGACTACCCTTGTACACCATGGCTTCCGTAAAAAGTGTCAAACTGATGTTATTTATACTGACTTTAGTAAGGCTTTCGATACGGTTGATCATTCTATGCTTCTCATGAAACTTAACATCATGGGTTTTTCCCCGAAACTATTGGCTTGGTTAAAGTCGTATCTTATTGGCAGAACCCAAAAGGTGTCTTTTCGTTCCTCGATATCTAAAACTGTTCGAGTTACGTCAGGTGTCCCCCAAGGCAGTCATCTGGGCCCACTGTTATTTACCTTGTTTATAAACGATTTGCCTTTGGCCTTGGCTCATTCTCGCGTGCTCATGTTTGCGGATGACGTCAAGATTTGTTATTCATATAATGATCCTTCTTTCCAACAGTACTTGCAATCAGATATCGATGCGTTTTGTGTTTGGTGTCACGTTAATAAATTACACCTTAATGCCTCTAAATGCTCTTTTATGACTTTCAGTCGTTTGTCGCCGTTCCTAGCTCATTACTCTATTAAGTCTGTTCTGTTAGATTGTGTACCATCATTTAAAGACTTAGGCGTTATGTTTGACCCAAAGCTTTCTTTTAATATTCATATATCTTCAATTGTTAATAGAGCATGCAGTCTTCTTGGCTTCATTAAACGTTGGGCCAAGGAATTTGATGATCCATATGTGACAAAGGTTTTATACACTTCGTTAGTTCGCCCTACTCTAGAATATTGCTCACCAGTGTGGAACCCTCAATATGATGTTCACCAGCGTAGTATTGAATCGGTACAGAAGCAATTCCTTAAGTTTGCGTTACGCGGTCTTAATTGGGACCCGAATCTTCGCCTACCTTCTTATTCTGACAGACTTCTTCTTATTAATCTTCCTTCACTTTACAACCGTAGGCTCGTATTTGGGATTCTCTTTCTACATAAAGTAGTCAACGGCGAAGTCAGTTCTACCAATTTACTAGATACGCTATATTTTTGTGTTCCCTCACGTCGGACCAGAAACTTTTTTCCTCTTCACCTTAATAGATGTCTGACTAACTACTCTCTTCACGAACCTCTTCGTGTTCTTTGCCAATCTTTTAACAACCTTTCTCACCTTATTTCTCCTCATCTATCTGTCACTTCTCTTCGCGCTATACTTTTTAATTATCTACAGCGTAACCACTGAAAGTATTCTGGACTGGATATTGGATCGGCTGCAACTCATCCCTGACCACATTGGCTGTGAATCGGGGCATAGCTGGCACCTTGTTGCAAATAAAACACCTCCACCGGGTCGGGGATGTTGTGCATAAAGCTAAGCTACCTTCATGAATTAATTTTTATCTGTATTTTAGCTTAAGCTTTTTCGTCGACTGCTGACTTAGTTGACGTAAAATAAATAAATAAATAAATAAATAAATAAATAAATAAATAAATAAAGGATGTCGGCTATAAAAATCAAAATGGCCGATATTGAATGGTTCCAGCAGCTTGTTCAGCTGTAGAGTGGTTCCATCAGCTTGTTCGGCTGTTATACAAAGGATGGCGGCTAAAAGACTTAAAATGGCGGCTGTAGAAAGGTTCCTGCAGCTTTAATAGCTTTTATATAAAAGATGACAGCTATAAGACGCAAAATGGCGGCTGTAGAGTGGTTCCAGCAGCTTATATAGCGTGTTATATAAGGGATGACGGCTATAAGACTCAAAAAGCGGCAGTAGAATGGTTTCAGAAGCTTATATAGCTTTTATAAAAAAGATGGCAGCTATTAGACTTAAAATGGCGACTGTAGAAAGATTCCAGCAGCTTATATAGCTCTTATATAAAGGATGACGGCTATAGAAATCAAAATGGCGGATATTGAATGATTCCAGCAGCTTGTTCAGCTGTTATACAAATGATGGCGGCTATCAGACTTAAAATGGCGGCTGTAGAATGGTTCCTGCAGCTTATATAGCTCTTATAAAAAGGATGACGGCTATAAAAATCAACATGGCGGATATTGAATGGTTTCAGAAGTTTGTGTAGCTGTTATATAAAGGATGGCGGCTATAAGACTCAAAATGGCGGGTGTAGAAAGGTTCCTGCAGCTTCTATAGCTGTTATATTAAGGATGGCGGGTACAAGACTTAAAATGGCGACAGTAGAAAGATTCCAGCCGCCTGTATAGCTGTTCTATAAAAGACGGCGGCTATAAGACTTAAAATGGCGGCTGTAGAATGGTTCCAGCAGTTTGTGTAGCTGTTATATAAAGGATGGCGGCTATAAGACTCAAAATGGCGGGTGTAGAACAGATTCAGCAGCTTGCATAGCTGTTATATAAAGGATGACGGCTATAAGTCTCAAAACGTCGGCTGTAGAGTGGTTCCAGCGGCTGCAATAAGACTCCAAATGGCGGCTGTAGAATGGTTCCAACAGATTGTATAGCTGTTATATAAAAGATGACGGCTATAAAAATCAAAATGGCGGCTGTAGAAAAGTTCCAGCAGCTTATATAGCTGTTATGTAAAGGATGTCGGTTATAAGATTTAAAATGTCGGCTGTAGAATGGTTCCAGCAGTGGCAATAAGACTCCAAATGGCGGCTGTAAAATGGTTCCAGCAGATTGGATAGCTGTTATATAAAGGATGTCGGCTATAAAAATCAAAATGGCCGATATTGAATGGTTCCAGCAGCTTGTTCAGCTGTTATACAAAAGATGGCGGCTATAAGACTTAAAATGGCGGCTATAGAAAGGTTCCTGCAGCTTTTATAGCTTTTATATAAAAGATGGCGGCTATAAGACGCAAAATGGCGGCTGTAGAGTGGTTCCATCAGCTTGTTCGGCTGTTATACAAAGGATAGCGGCTATCAGACTGAAAATGGCGGCTGTAGAAAGGTTCCTGCAGCTTATATAGCTGTTATGTAAAGGATGTCGGTTTACAAGATTTAAAATGTCGGCTGTAGAATGGTTCCAGCAGCGGCAATAAGACTCCAAATGGCGGCTGTAAAATGGTTCCAGCAGATTGGATAGCTGTTATATAAAGGATGACGGCTATAAAAATCAAAATGGCGGATATTGAATGATTCCAGCAGCTTGTTCAGCTGTTATACAAAGGCTGGCGGCTATCAGACTTAAAATGGCGGCTGTAGAATGGTTCCAGCAGTTTGTGTAGCTGTTATATAAAGGATGGCGGCTATAAGACTCAAAACGTCGGCTGTAAAGTGGTTCCAGCGGCTGCAATAAGACCCCAAATGGCGGCTGTAGAATGGTTCCAGCAGATTGGATAGCTGTTATATAAAGGATGTCGGCTATAAAAATCAAAATGGCGGATATTGAATGATTCCAGCAGCTTGCTCAACTGCTATACAAAAGATGGCGGATATAAGACTTAAAATGGCGGCTGTTGAAAGGTTCCTGCAGCTTGCATAGCTTTTATATAAAAGATGACGGCTATAGGACTCAAAATGGCGGCTGTAGAGTGGTTCCATCAGTTTGTTCGGCTCTTATACAAAAAATGGCGACTATAAGACTTAAAATGGCGGTAGTACAAAGGTTCTAGCAGCTTATATAGCGTGTTATATAAGGGATGACGGCTATGAGACTCAAAAAGCGGTAGTAGAATGGTTTCAGCAGCTTATAAAGCTTTTATATAAAAGATGGCGGCTATAAGACTCAAAATGGCGGCTGTAGAGTTGTTCCATCAGCTTGTTCGGCTGTTATACGAAGGATAGCGGCTATCAGACTTAAAATGGCGGCTGTAGAAAGGTTCCTGCTGCTTATATAGCTCTTACATAAAGGATGACGGCTATAGAAATCAAAATGGCGGATATTGAATGATTCCAGCAGCTTGTTCAGCTGTTATACAAAGGATGGCGGCTATCAGACTTAAAATGGCGGCTGTAGAGTGGTTCCAGCAGTTTGTGTAGCTGTTATATAAGGGATGGCGGCTATAAGACTCAAAATGGCGGGTGTAGAACGGATTCAGCGGCTTGCATAGCTCTTATTATAAAGGATGACGGCTATAGGACTCAGCTATAAGACTCGGTTGTAGAGTGGTTCCAGCAGCTGCAATAAGACTCTCAAAAAGCAGCAGTAGAATGGTTTCAGAAGTTTATATAGCTTTTATAAAAAAGATGGCGGCTATTAGACTTAAAATGGCGACTGAAGAAAGATTCCAGCAGCTTATATAGCTCTTATATAAAGGATGACGGCTATAGAAATCAAAATGGTGGATATTGAATGATTCCAGCAGCTTGTTCAGCTGTTATACAAAGGATGGCGGCTATCAGACTTAAAATGGCGGCTGTAGAATGGTTCCTGCAGCTTATATAGCTCTTATAAAAAGGATGACGGCTATAAAAATCAAAATGGCGGATATTGAATGGTTTCAGAAGTTTGTGTAGCTGTTATATAAAGGATGGCGGCTATAAGACTCAAAATGGCGGGTGTAGAAAGGTTCCTGCAGCATCTATAGCTGTTATATTAAGGATGGCGGGTACAAGACTTAAAATGGCGACAGTAGAAAGATTCCAGCCGCCTGTATAGCTGTTCTATAAAAGACGGCGGCTATAAGACTTAAAATGGCGGCTGTAGAATGGTTCCAGCAGTTTGTGTAGCTGTTATATAAAGGATGGCGGCTATATGACTCAAAATGGCGGGTGTGGAAAGGTTCCTGCAGCTTCTATAGCTGTTATATTAAGGATTACAAGACTTAAAATGGCGACAGTAGAAAGATTCCAGCAGCCTGTATAGCTGTTCTATAAAAGACGGCGGGTATAAGACTTAAAATGGCGGCTGTAGAATGGTTCCAGCAGTTTGTGTAGCTGTTATATAAAGGATGGCGGCTATAAGACTCCAAATGGCGGGTGTAGAACAGATTCAGCAGCTTGCATAGCTGTTATATAAAGGATGGCGGCTATAAAAATCAAAATGGCGGCTGTAGAAAGGTTCCAGCAGCTTATATAGCTGTTATGTAAAGGATGGCGGCTATAAGACTCAAAATGGCGGCTGTAGAATGGTTCCAGCAGTTTGTGTAGCTGTTATATAAAGGATGGCGGCTATAAGACTCAAAATGGCGGGTGTAGAAAGGTTCCTGCAGCATCTATAGCTGTTATATTAAGGATGGCGGGTACAAGACTTAAAATGGCGACAGTAGAAAGATTCCAGCCGCCTGTATAGCTGTTCTATAAAAGACGGCGGCTATAAGACTTAAAATGGCGGCTGTAGAATGGTTCCAGCAGTTTGTGTAGCTGTTATATAAAGGATGGCGGCTATAAGACTCAAAATGGCGGATATTGAATGATTCCAGCAGCTTGCTCAACTGCTATACAAAAGATGGCGGATATAAGACTTAAAATGGCGGCTGTTGAAAGGTTCCTGCAGCTTGCATAGCTTTTATATAAAAGATGACGGCTATAGGACTCAAAATGGCGGCTGTAGAGTGGTTCCATCAGTTTGTTCGGCTCTTATACAAAAAATGGCGACTATAAGACTTAAAATGGCGGTTGTACAAAGGTTCTAGCAGCTTATATAGCGTGTTATATTAGGGGATGACGGCTATGAGACTCAAAAAGCGGTAGTAGAATGGTTTCAGAAGCTTATAAAGCTTTTATATAAAAGATGGCGGCTATAAGACTCAAAATGGCGGCTGTAGAGTTGTTCCATCAGCTTGTTCGGCTGTTATACGAAGGATAGCGGCTATCAGACTTAAAATGGCGGCTGTAGAAAGGTTCCTGCTGCTTATATAGCTCTTACATAAAGGATGACGGCTATAGAAATCAAAATGGCGGATATTGAATGATTCCAGCAGCTTGTTCAGCTGTTATACAAAGGATGGCGGCTATCAGACTTAAAATGGCGGCTGTAGAGTGGTTCCAGCAGTTTGTGTAGCTGTTATATAAGGGATGGCGGCTATAAGACTCAAAATGGCGGGTGTAGAACGGATTCAGCGGCTTGCATAGCTCTTATTATAAAGGATGACGGCTATAGGACTCAGCTATAAGACTCGGTTGTAGAGTGGTTCCAGCAGCTGCAATAAGACTCTCAAAAAGCAGCAGTAGAATGGTTTCAGAAGTTTATATAGCTTTTATATAAAAAGATGGCGGCTATTAGACTTAAAATGGCGACTGAAGAAAGATTCCAGCAGCTTATATAGCTCTTATATAAAGGATGACGGCTATAGAAATCAAAATGGTGGCTATTGAATGATTCCAGCAGCTTGTTCAGCTGTTATACAAAGGATGGCGGCTATCAGACTTAAAATGGCGGCTGTAGAATGGTTCCTGCAGCTTATATAGCTCTTATAAAAAGGATGACGGCTATAAAAATCAAAATGGCGGATATTGAATGGTTTCAGAAGTTTGTGTAGCTGTTATATAAAGGATGGCGGCTATAAGACTCAAAATGGCGGGTGTAGAAAGGTTCCTGCAGCATCTATAGCTGTTATATTAAGGATGGCGGGTACAAGACTTAAAATGGCGACAGTAGAAAGATTCCAGCCGCCTGTATAGCTGTTCTATAAAAGACGGCGGCTATAAGACTTAAAATGGCGGCTGTAGAATGGTTCCAGCAGTTTGTGTAGCTGTTATATAAAGGATGGCGGCTATATGACTCAAAATGGCGGGTGTGGAAAGGTTCCTGCAGCTTCTATAGCTGTTATATTAAGGATTACAAGACTTAAAATGGCGACAGTAGAAAGATTCCAGCAGCCTGTATAGCTGTTCTATAAAAGACGGCGGGTATAAGACTTAAAATGGCGGCTGTAGAATGGTTCCAGCAGTTTGTGTAGCTGTTATATAAAGGATGGCGGCTATAAGACTCCAAATGGCGGGTGTAGAACGGTTCCAGCAGCTTGCATAGCTGTTATATAAAGGATGGCGGCTATAAAACTCAAAATGGCGGCTGTAGAAAGGTTCCAGCAGCTTATATAGCTGTTATGTAAAGGATGGCGGCTATAAGACTCAAAATGGCGGCTGTAGAATGGTTCCAGCAGTTTGTGTAGCTGTTATATAAAGGATGGCGGCTATAAGACTCAAAATGGCGGGTGTAGAAAGGTTCCTGCAGCATCTATAGCTGTTATATTAAGGATGGCGGGTACAAGACTTAAAATGGCGACAGTAGAAAGATTCCAGCCGCCTGTATAGCTGTTCTATAAAAGACGGCGGCTATAAGACTTAAAATGGCGGCTGTAGAATGGTTCCAGCAGTTTGTGTAGCTGTTATATAAAGGATGGCGGCTATAAGACTCAAAATGGCGGTGTAGAAAGGTTCCTGCAGCATCTATAGCTGTTATATTAAGGATGGCGGGTACAAGACTTAAAATGGCGACAGTAGAAAGGTTCCAGCCGCCTGTATAGCTGTTCTATAAAAGACGGCGGCTATAAGACTTAAAATGGCGGCTGTAGAATGGTTCCAGCAGTTTGTGTAGCTGTTATATAAAGGATGGCGGCTATATGACTCAAAATGGCGGGTGTGGAAAGGTTCCTGCAGCTTCTATAGCTGTTATATTAAGGATGGCGGCTACAAGACTTAAAATGGCGACAGTAGAAAGATTCCAGCAGCCTGTATAGCTGTTCTATAAAAGACGGCGGGTATAAGACTTAAAATGGCGGATATTGAATGATTCCAGCAGCTTGTTCAGCTGTTATACAAAGGCTGGCGGCTATCAGACTTAAAATGGCGGCTGTAGAATGGTTCCAGCAGTTTGTGTAGCTGTTATATAAAGGATGGCGGCTATAAGACTCAAAACGTCGGCTGTAAAGTGGTTCCAGCGGCTGCAATTAAGACCCCAAATGGCGGCTGTAGAATGGTTCCAGCAGATTGGATAGCTGTTATATAAAGGATGTCGGCTATAAAAATCAAAATGGCGGATATTGAATGATTCCAGCAGCTTGCTCAACTGCTCTAAAAAAGATGGCGGATATAAGACTTAAAATGGCGGCTGTTGAAAGGTTCCTGCAGCTTACATAGCTTTTATATAAAAGATGACGGCTATAGGACTCAA
The DNA here is from genome assembly GCA_018150345.1 of Drosophila equinoxialis. Lineage (NCBI taxonomy): Eukaryota > Metazoa > Arthropoda > Insecta > Diptera > Drosophilidae > Drosophila > Drosophila equinoxialis. The sequence continues at coordinate 61,127 of JAECWI010000211.1, forward strand.
AATGGCGGCTGTAGAATGGTTCCAGCAGTTTGTGTAGCTGTTATATAAAGGATCGCGGCTATAAGACTCAAAATGGCGGGTGTAGAACAGATTCAGCAGCTTGCATAGCTGTTATATAAAGGATGACGGCTATAAGTCTCAAAACGTCGGCTGTAGAGTGGTTCCAGCGGCTGCAATAAGACAAGACTCCAAATGGCGGCTGTAGAATGGTTCCAACAGATTGTATAGCTGTTATATAAAAGATGACGGCTATAAAAATCAAAATGGCGGCTGTAGAAAAGTTCCAGCAGCTTATATAGCTGTTATGTAAAGGATGTCGGTTATAAGATTTAAAATGTCAGCTGTAGAATGGTTCCAGCAGTGGCAATAAGACTCCAAATGGCGGCTGTAAAATGGTTCCAGCAGATTGGATAGCTGTTATATAAAGGATGTCGGCTATAAAAATCAAAATGGCCGATGTTGAATGGTTCCAGCAGCTTGTTCAGCTGTTATACAAAAGATGGCGGCTATAAGACTTAAAATGGCGGCTATGGAAAGGTTCCTGCAGCTTTTATAGCTTTTATATAAAAGATGGCGGCTATAAGACGCAAAATGGCGGCTGTAGAGTGGTTCCATCAGCTTGTTCGGCTGTTATACAAAGGATAGCGGCTATCAGACTGAAAATGGCGGCTGTAGAAAGGTTCCTGCAGCTTATATAGCTGTTATGTAAAGGATGTCGGTTACAAGATTTAAAATGTCGGCTGTAGAATGGTTCCAGCAGCGGCAATAAGACTCCAAATGGCGGTGTAAAATGGTTCCAGCAGATTGGATAGCTGTTATATAAAGGATGACGGCTATAAAAATCAAAATGGCGGATATTGAATGATTCCAGCAGCTTGTTCAGCTGTTATACAAAGGCTGGCGGCTATCAGACTTAAAATGGCGGCTGTAGAATGGTTCCAGCAGTTTGTGTAGCTGTTATATAAAGGATGGCGGCTATAAGACTCAAAACGTCGGCTGTAAAGTGGTTCCAGCGGCTGCAATAAGACCCCAAATGGCGGCTGTAGAATGGTTCCAGCAGATTGGATAGCTGTTATATAAAGGATGTCGGCTATAAAAATCAAAATGGCGGATATTGAATGATTCCAGCAGCTTGCTCAACTGCTATACAAAAGATGGCGGATATAAGACTTAAAATGGCGGCTGTTGAAAGGTTCCTGCAGCTTGCATAGCTTTTATATAAAAGATGACGGCTATAGGACTCAAAATGGCGGCTGTAGAGTGGTTCCATCAGTTTGTTCGGCTCTTATACAAAAAATGGCGACTATAAGACTTAAAATGGCGGTAGTACAAAGGTTCTAGCAGCTTATATAGCGTGTTATATAAGGGATGACGGCTATGAGACTCAAAAAGCGGTAGTAGAATGGTTTCAGAAGCTTATAAAGCTTTTATATAAAAGATGGCGGCTATAAGACTCAAAATGGCGGCTGTAGAGTTGTTCCATCAGCTTGTTCGGCTGTTATACGAAGGATAGCGGCTATCAGACTTAAAATGGCGGCTGTAGAAAGGTTCCTGCTGCTTATATAGCTCTTACATAAAGGATGACGGCTATAGAAATCAAAATGGCGGATATTGAATGATTCCAGCAGCTTGTTCAGCTGTTATACAAAGGATGGCGGCTATCAGACTTAAAATGGCGGCTGTAGAGTGGTTCCAGCAGTTTGTGTAGCTGTTATATAAGGGATGGCGGCTATAAGACTCAAAATGGCGGGTGTAGAACGGATTTAGCGGCTTGCATAGCTCTTATTATAAAGGATGACGGCTATAGGACTCAGCTATAAGACTCGGTTGTAGAGTGGTTCCAGCAGCTGCAATAAGACTCTCAAAAAGCAGCAGTAGAATGGTTTCAGAAGTTTATATAGCTTTTATAAAAAAGATGGCGGCTATTAGACTTAAAATGGCGACTGAAGAAAGATTCCAGCAGCTTATATAGCTCTTATATAAAGGATGACGGCTATAGAAATCAAAATGGTGGATATTGAATGATTCCAGCAGCTTGTTCAGCTGTTATACAAAGGATGGCGGCTATCAGACTTAAAATGGCGGCTGTAGAATGGTTCCTGCAGCTTATATAGCTCTTATAAAAAGGATGACGGCTATAAAAATCAAAATGGCGGATATTGAATGGTTTCAGAAGTTTGTGTAGCTGTTATATAAAGGATGGCGGCTATAAGACTCAAAATGGCGGGTGTAGAAAGGTTCCTGCAGCATCTATAGCTGTTATATTAAGGATGGCGGGTACAAGACTTAAAATGGCGACAGTAGAAAGATTCCAGCCGCCTGTATAGCTGTTCTATAAAAGACGGCGGCTATAAGACTTAAAATGGCGGCTGTAGAATGGTTCCAGCAGTTTGTGTAGCTGTTATATAAAGGATGGCGGCTATAAGACTCAAAATGGCGGGTGTAGAAAGGTTCCTGCAGCTTGCTATAGCTGTTATATAAAGGATGCGGCTATCAAGACTCAAAATGGCGGCTGTAGAAAGGTTCCAGCAGCCTGTATAGCTGTTATATAAAAGATGGCGGGCTATAAGACTCAAAATGGCGGCTGTAGAATGGTTCCAGCAGTTTGTGTAGCTGTTATATAAAGGATGGCGGCTATAAGACTCAAAATGGCGGGTGTAGAACAGGTTCCAGCAGCTTGTATAGCTGTTATATAAAGGATGGCGGCTATAAGACTCAAAATGGCGGCTGTAGAAAGGTTCCAGCAGCTTGTATAGCTGTTATATAAAAGATGGCGGCTATAAGACTCAAAATGGCGGCTGTAGAATGGTTCCAGCAGTTTGTGTAGCTGTTATATAAAGGATGGCGGCTATAAGACTCAAAATGGCGGGTGTAGAAAGGTTCCTGCAGCATCTATAGCTGTTATATTAAGGATGGCGGGTACAAGACTTAAAATGGCGACAGTAGAAAGATTCCAGCCGCCTGTATAGCTGTTCTATAAAAGACGGCGGCTATAAGACTTAAAATGGCGGCTGTAGAATGGTTCCAGCAGTTTGTGTAGCTGTTATATAAAGGATGGCGGCTATATGACTCAAAATGGCGGGTGTGGAAAGGTTCCTGCAGCTTCTATAGCTGTTATATTAAGGATGGCGGGTACAAGACTTAAAATGGCGACAGTAGAAAGATTCCAGCAGCCTGTATAGCTGTTCTATAAAAGACGGCGGGTATAAGACTTAAAATGGCGGATATTGAATGATTCCAGCAGCTTGTTCAGCTGTTATACAAAGGCTGGCGGCTATCAGACTTAAAATGGCGGCTGTAGAATGGTTCCAGCAGTTTGTGTAGCTGTTATATAAAGGATGGCGGCTATAAGACTCAAAACGTCGGCTGTAAAGTGGTTCCAGCGGCTGCAATAAGACCCCAAATGGCGGCTGTAGAATGGTTCCAGCAGATTGGATAGCTGTTATATAAAGGATGTCGGCTATAAAAATCAAAATGGCGGATATTGAATGATTCCAGCAGCTTGCTCAACTGCTATACAAAAGATGGCGGATATAAGACTTAAAATGGCGGCTGTAGAAAGGTTCCTGCAGCTTACATAGCTTTTATATAAAAGATGACGGCTATAGGACTCAAAATGGCGGCTGTAGAGTGGTTCCATCAGTTTGTTCGGCTCTTATACAAAAAATGGCGACTATAAGACTTAAAATGGCGGTAGTACAAAGGTTCTAGCAGCTTATATAGCGTGTTATATAAGGGATGACGGCTATGAGACTCAAAAAGCGGTAGTAGAATGGTTTCAGAAGCTTATGAAGCTTTTATATAAAAGATGGCGGCTATAAGACTCAAAATGGCGGCTGTAGAGTTGTTCCATCAGCTTGTTCGGCTGTTATACGAAGGATAGCGGCTATAAGACTTAAAATGGCGGCTGTAGAAAGGTTCCTGCAGCTTATGTAGCTTTTAATAATGCGGCTTTAGAGTGCTTCCAGCAGCCTGTATAGCTGTTATATAAAAGATGGCTGCTTTAGGACTCAAAAGGGCGGCTGTAGAATGATTATAGCAGCTTGTTCAGCTGTTGTACGAAAGATGGCGGCTATAAGACTTAAAATGGCGACTGTAGAAAGGTTCCTGCAGCTTATATAGCTTTTATATAAAAGATGACGGCTATAAGACTCAAAATGGCGGCTGTAGAGTTGTTCCATCAGCTTGTTCGGCTGTTATACGAAGGATAGCGGCTATCAGACTTAAAATGGCGGCTGTAGAAAGGTTCCTGCTGCTTATATAGCTCTTACATAAAGGATGACGGCTATAGAAATCAAAATGGCGGATATTGAATGATTCCAGCAGCTTGTTCAGCTGTTATACAAAGGATGGCGGCTATCAGACTTAAAATGGCGGCTGTAGAGTGGTTCCAGCAGTTTGTGTAGCTGTTATATAAAGGATGGCGGCTATAAGACTCAAAATGGCGGGTGTAGAACGGATTCAGCGGCTTGCATAGCTCTTATTATAAAGGATGACGGCTATAAGACTCAGCTATAAGACTCGGTTGTAGAGTGGTTCCAGCAGCTGCAATAAGACTCCAAATGGCGGCTGTAAAATGGTTCCAGCAGATTGGATAGCTGTTATATAAAGAATGTCGGCTATAAAAATCAAAATGGCCGATATTGAATGGTTCCAGCAGCTTGTTCAGCTGTAGAGTGGTTCCATCAGCTTGTTCGGCTGTTATACAAAGGATAGCGGCTAAAAGACTTAAAATGGCGGCTGTAGAAAGGTTCCTGCAGCTTTAATAGCTTTTATATAAAAGATGACAGCTATAAGACGCAAAATGGCGGCTGTAGAGTGGTTCCAGCAGCTTATATAGCGTGTTATATAAGGGATGACGGCTATAAGACTCAAAAAGCGGCAGTAGAACTGTTTCAGAAGCTTATATAGCTTTTTATATAAAAAGATGGCGGCTATTAGACTTAAAATGGCGACTGTAGAAAGATTCCAGCAGCTTATATAGCTCTTATATAAAGGATGACGGCTATAGAAATCAAAATGGCGGATATTGAATGATTCCAGCAGCTTGTTCAGCTGTTATACAAAGGATGGCGGCTATCAGACTTAAAATGGCGGCTGTAGAATGGTTCCTGCAGCTTATATAGCTCTTATAAAAAGGATGACGGCTATAAAAATCAAAATGGCGGCTATTGAATGGTTTCCAGAAGTTTGTGTAGCTGTTATATAAAGGATGGCGGCTATAAGACTCAAAATGGCGGGTGTAGAAAGGTTCCTGCAGCATCTATAGCTGTTATATTAAGGATGGCGGGTACAAGACTTAAAATGGCGACAGTAGAAAGATTCCAGCCGCCTGTATAGCTGTTCTATAAAAGATGGCGGCTATAAGACTTAAAATGGCGGCTGTAGAATGGTTCCAGCAGTTTGTGTAGCTGTTATATAAAGGATGGCGGCTATAAGACTCAAAATGGCGGCTGTGGAAAGGTTCCTGCAGCTTCTATAGCTGTTATATAAAGGATGGCGGGTACAAGACTTAAAATGGCGACTGTAGAAAGGTTCCAGCAGCCTGTATAGCTGTTCTATAAAAGATGGCGGGTATAAGACTTAAAATGGCGGCTGTAGAATGGTTCCAGCAGCTTGTATAGCTGTTATATAAAGGATGGCGGCTATAAGACTCAAAATGGCGGCTGTAGAACAGATTCCAGCAGCTTGCATAGCTGTTATATAAAGGATGGCGGCTATAAAAATCAAAATGGCGGCTGTAGAAAGGTTCCAGCAGCTTATATAGCTGTTATGTAAAGGATGGCGGTCTAAAAGATTTAAAATGGCGACTTTAGAAAGATTCCAGCAGCCTGTATAGCTGTTATATAAAAGATGGCGGCTATAAGACTCAAAATGGCGGCTGTAGAATGGTTCCAGCAGCTTGTGTAGCTGTTATATAAAGGATGGCGGCTATAAGACTCAAAATGGCGGCTGTAGAAAGGTTCCTGCAGCTTCTATAGCTGTTATATAAAGGATGGCGGCTACAAGACTTAAAATGGCGACTGTAGAAAGGTTCCAGCAGCCTGTATAGCTGTTCTATAAAAGATGGCGGCTATAAGACTTAAAATGGCGGCTGTAGAATGGTTCCAGCAGCTTGTGTAGCTGTTATATAAAGGATGGCGGCTATAAGACTCAAAATGGCGGCTGTAGAACAGGTTCCAGCAGCTTGTATAGCTGTTATATAAAGGATGGCGGCTATAAGACTCAAAATGGCGGCTGTAGAAGTGGTTCCAGCGGCTGCATATAAGACTCAAAATGGCGGTTGTAGAATGGTTCCAGCAGCTTGTATAGCTGTTATATAAAAGATGACGGCTATAAAACTCAAAATGGCGGCTGTAGAAAGGTTCCAGCAGCTTATATAGCTGTTATGTAAAGGATGGCGGTCTACAAGATTTAAAATGGCGACTTTAGAAAGATTCCAGCAGCCTGTATAGCTGTTATATAAAAGATGGCGGCTATAAGACTTAAAATGGCGGTTGTAGAATGGTTCCAGCAGTTTATGTAGCTGTTATATAAAGGATGACGGCTATAAAACTCAAAATGGCGGATATAGAATGGTTCCAGCAGCTTGTTCAGCTGTTTATACAAAGGATGGCGGCTATAAGACTTAAAATGGCGGCTGTAGAATGGTTCCTGCAGCTTATATAGCTCTTATAAAAAGGATGACGGCTATAAAACTCAAAATGGCGGCTATTGAATGGTTTCAGAAGCTTGTGTAGCTGTTATATAAAGGATGGCGGCTATAAGACTCAAAATGGCGGCTGTAGAAAGGTTCCAGCAGCATCTATAGCTGTTATATTAAGGATGGCGGCTATAAGACTTAAAATGGCGACTGTAGAAAGGTTCCAGCCGCCTGTATAGCTGTTCTATAAAAGATGGCGGCTATAAGACTTAAAATGGCGGCTGTAGAATGGTTCCAGCAGTTTGTGTAGCTGTTATATAAAGGATGGCGGCTATAAGACTCAAAATGGCGGCTGTAGAAAGGTTCCTGCAGCTTCTATAGCTGTTATATAAAGGATGGCGGCTATAAGACTTAAAATGGCGACAGTAGAAAGATTCCAGCAGCCTGTATAGCTGTTATATAAAAGATGGCGGCTATAAGACTTAAAATGGCGGCTGTAGAATGGTTCCAGCAGTTTGTGTAGCTGTTATATAAAGGATGGCGGCTATAAGACTCAAAATGGCGGCTGTAGAACGGATTCAGCAGCTTGCATAGCTGTTATATAAAGGATGGCGGCTATAAAAATCAAAATGGCGGCTGTAGAAAGGTTCCAGCAGCTTATATAGCTGTTATGTAAAGGATGTCGGTCTAAAAGATTTAAAATGGCGACTTTAGAAAGATTCCAGCAGCCTGTATAGCTGTTATATAAAAGATGGCGGCTACAAGACTTAAAATGGCGGCTGTAGAATGGTTCCAGCAGCTTGTGTAGCTGTTATATAAAGGATGGCGGCTATAAGACTCAAAATGGCGGGTGTAGAAAGGTTCCTGCAGCTTCTATAGCTGTTATATTAAGGATGGCGGGTACAAGACTTAAAATGGCGACAGTAGAAAGATTCCAGCAGCCTGTATAGCTGTTCTATAAAAGACGGCGGCTATAAGACTTAAAATGGCGGCTGTAGAATGGTTCCAGCAGTTTGTGTAGCTGTTATATAAAGGATGGCGGCTATAAGACTCCAAATGGCGGGAGTAGAACAGATTCAGCAGCTTGCATAGCTGTTATATAAAGGATGGCGGCTATAAGTCTCAAAACGTCGGCTGTAGAGTGGTTCCAGCGGCGCAATAAGACTCCAAATGGCGGTTGTAGAATGGTTCCAACAGATTGTATAGCTGTTATATAAAAGATGACGGATATAAAAATCAAAATGGCGGCTGTAGAAAGGTTCCAGCAGCTTATGTAGCTGTTATGTAAAGGATGTCGGTCTACAAGATTTAAAATGGCGACTTTAGAAAGGTTCCAGCAGCCTGTATAGCTGTTATATAAAAGATGGCGGCTACATGACTTAAAATGGCGGTTGTAGAATGGTTCCAGCAGTTTATGTAGCTGTTATATAAAGGATGACGGCTATAAAAATCAAAATGGCGGATATTGAATGATTCCAGCAGCTTGTTCAGCTGTTATACAAAAGATGGCGGCTATAAGACTTAAAATGGCGGCTGTAGAAAGGTTCCTGCAGCTTATGTAGCTTTTATATGGCGGTTTTAGAGTGGTTCCAGCAGCCTGTACAGCTGTTATATAAAAGATGGCTGCTTTAGGACTCAAAAGGGCGGCTGTAGAATGATTATAGCAGCTTGTTCAGCTGTTGTACGAAAGATGGCGGCTATAAGACTTAAAATGGCGGCTGTAGAAAGGTTCCTGCAGCTTTAATAGCTTTTATATAAAAGATGACAGCTATAAGACGCAAAATGGCGGCTGTAGAGTTGTTCCATCAGCTTGTTCGGCTGTTATACGAAGGATAGCGGCTATCAGACTTAAAATGGCGGCTGTAGAAAGGTTCCTGCTGCTTATATAGCTCTTACATAAAGGATAACGGCTATAGAAATCAAAATGGCGGATATTGAATGATTCCAGCAGCTTGCATAGCTGTTATATAAAGGATGACGGCTATAAGTCTCAAAACGTCGGCTGTAGAGTGGTTCCAGCGGCTGCATGATAAGACTCCAAATGGCGGCTGTAGAATGGTTCCAACAGATTGTATAGCTGTTATATAAAAGATGACGGCTATAAAAATCAAAATGGCGGCTGTAGAAAAGTTCCAGCAGCTTATATAGCTGTTATGTAAAGGATGTCGGTTATAAGATTTAAAATGTCAGCTGTAGAATGGTTCCAGCAGTGGCAATAAGACTCCAAATGGCGGCTGTAAAATGGTTCCAGCAGATTGGATAGCTGTTATATAAAGGATGTCGGCTATAAAAATCAAAATGGCCGATATTGAATGGTTCCAGCAGCTTGTTCAGCTGTTATACAAAAGATGGCGGCTATAAGACTTAAAATGGCGGCTATGGAAAGGTTCCTGCAGCTTTTATAGCTTTTATATAAAAGATGGCGGCTATAAGACGCAAAATGGCGGCTGTAGAGTGGTTCCATCAGCTTGTTCGGCTGTTATACAAAGGATAGCGGCTATCAGACTGAAAATGGCGGCTGTAGAAAGGTTCCTGCAGCTTATATAGCTGTTATGTAAAGGATGTCGGTTACAAGATTTAAAATGTCGGCTGTAGAATGGTTCCAGCAGCGGCAATAAGACTCCAAATGGCGGCTGTAAAATGGTTCCAGCAGATTGGATAGCTGTTATATAAAGGATGACGGCTATAAAAATCAAAATGGCGGATATTGAATGATTCCAGCAGCTTGTTCAGCTGTTATACAAAGGCTGGCGGCTATCAGACTTAAAATGGCGGCTGTAGAATGGTTCCAGCAGTTTGTGTAGCTGTTATATAAAGGATGGCGGCTATAAGACTCAAAACGTCGGCTGTAAAGTGGTTCCAGCGGCTGCAATAAGACCCCAAATGGCGGCTGTAGAATGGTTCCAGCAGATTGGATAGCTGTTATATAAAGGATGTCGGCTATAAAAATCAAAATGGCGGATATTGAATGATTCCAGCAGCTTGCTCAACTGCTATACAAAAGATGGCGGATATAAGACTTAAAATGGCGGCTGTTGAAAGGTTCCTGCAGCTTACATAGCTTTTATATAAAAGATGACGGCTATAGGACTCAAAATGGCGGCTGTAGAGTGGTTCCATCAGTTTGTTCGGCTCTTATACAAAAAATGGCGACTATAAGACTTAAAATGGCGGTAGTACAAAGGTTCTAGCAGCTTATATAGCGTGTTATATAAGGGATGACGGCTATGAGACTCAAAAAGCGGTAGTAGAATGGTTTCAGAAGCTTATAAAGCTTTTATATAAAAGATGGCGGCTATTAGACTTAAAATGGCGACTGTAGAAAGATTCCAGCAGCCTGTATAGCTGTTATATAAAAGATGGCGGTTATAAGACTCATAATGGCGGCTGTATAGTGGTTCCAGCAGTTTGTTCAGCTGTTACACAAATGATGACGGCTATAAGACTTAAAATAGAGGCTGTAGAAAGGTTCCTGCAGCTTATGTAGCTTAAATATAAAGGATGACGTCTATAAGACTCAAAATAAGTGTTGTAGAATGGTTCCATCAGCTTGTTCGTCTGTTATACAAAAGGATGGCGGCTATAAGACTCAAAATGGCGGCTGTAGAAAGGTTCCCGCAGCTTATATAGCTCTTATGTAAAGGATGACGGCTATAAAAATCAAAATGGCGGATATAGAATGATTCCAGCAGCTTGTTCAGCTGTTATACAAAGGATGGCGGCTATAAGACTCAAAATGGCGGCTGTAGAATGGTTCCAGCAGCTTGTTTAGCTGTTATAAAAAGGTGGCGGCTATAAGACTTAAAATGGCGGCTGTAGAAAGGTTCCTGCAGCTTTTATAGCTTTTATATAAAAGATGACGGCTATAGGACTCAAAATGGCGGCTGTAGAGTGGTTCCATCAGCTTGTTCGGCTGTTATACAAAGGATGGCGGCTATAAGACTCAAAATGGCGGCTGTAGAAAGGTTCCCGCAGCTTATATATCTCCTATGTAAAGGATGACGGCTAGAAAAATCAAAATGGTGGATATTGAATGGTTCCAGCAGCTTATTGAGCTGTTATACAAAAGATGGCGGCTATAAGACTTAAAATGGCGGCTGTAGAAAGGTTCCAGCAGCTTTTATAGCTTTTATATAAAAGATGACGGCTATAGGACTCAAAAGAAATGGCTATAGGACTGTAGAAAGGTTCCAGCAGCTTATATAGCTCTTATGTAAAGGATGACGGCTATAAAAATCAAAATGGCGGCTATAGAATGGTTCCAGCAGCTTGTTCAGCTGTTATACAAAGGATGGCGGCTATAAGACTTAAAATGGCGGCTGAATAGTGGTTCCAGCAGCCTATATAGCTGTTATACAAAAGATGGCGGCTACAAGATTAAAAATGGCGGCTGTAGAAAGGTTCTAGCACCTTATATAGTTTTTATATAAGGGATGACGACGATAAGACTTAAAATGGCGACTGAAGAGTAGTTCCAGCAGCCTGTAGAGCTGTTACGTAAATGATGGCGGCTATAAGATTAAAAATGGTGGCTGTAGAATGGTTCCAGCAGCTTGTTCAGCTGGTATACAAACGATGGCGGCTATAAGACTTAAAATAGCGGCTGTAGAAAGGTACCTGCAGCTTATATAGCTGTCATATAAAGGATGGCGGCTACAAGACTTAAAATGGCGGCTGTAGAAAGGTTCCAGCAGCTTTATTATATAAGGGATGATGGCTATTAGACTTAAAATGGCGACTGTAGAAAATTCCAGCAGCCTGTATAGCGGCTATAAAGACTCAAAGTGGCGGCTGTAGAATGGTTTCAGAAGCTTATATAGCTTTTATATAAAAGATGGGAACTATAAGACTCAAAATGGCGGCTGTAGAATGGTACCAGCAGCTTGCATAGCTGTTCTATAAAGGATGACGGCTATAAGACTCAAAATGGCGGCTGTAGAAAGGTTCCAGCAGCTTGTATAGCTGTCTATATATAGAATGGCGGCTATAAGACTCAAAATGGCGGCTGTAGAACGGTTTTCAGCAGATTGTGTAGTGCTTTTATATAAAGGATGGCGGCTATAAAACTCAAAATGGCGGCTGTAGAATGTTTCCAGCTGCAGGTATAGCTGTTATATAAAAGATGGCGGCTATAAGACTCAAAATGGCGGCTGTAGAATGGTTCCAGCACCTTATACAGCTGCTGGCGGTTTTAAGTCTCAAAATGGCGGATATTGAATAGTTCCAGCAGCTTGTTCAGCTGTTTTACAAAAGATGACGGCTAAAAAGACTTAAAATGACGGCTGTAGAATGGTTCCAGCAGCTTATATAGCTTTTATAAAAAGGATGACGGCTAATAAGACTAAAAATGGCGGCTGTAGAGTGGTTCCAGCAGCTTGTTCAGTTGTTATAAAAAATATGGCGGCTATAAAGACTCAAAATGGTGGCTGTAGAATGGTTCCAGCATCCTATATATGTAGCTTTTGAGTAAAAACTGGCGGCTATAAGACTTACAATGGCGACTGTAGAAAGGTTCCAGCAGCCTTTATAGCTGTTATAAAAAAGATACCGGCTATAAAGACTCAAAATGGCGGCTGTAGAAAGTTTCCTGCAGCTTATATAGCTGTTTAATAAAGGATGACGGCTATAAGACTCAAAATGGCGGCTGTAGAAAGGTTCCAGCAGCTTATATAGCTGTTTATAAAATATGGATGACGGCTATAAGACTCAAAATGGCGGCTGTAGGAAAAGTTCCATCAGCCTGTATAGCGGTTATAAAGACTCAAATGGCGGCTGTAAAGACTTTGAATGGTTTCAGAAGCTTATATAGCTTTGATATAAAAGATGGCGGCTATAAAACTCAAAATGGCGGCTGTAGAATGGTACCAGCAGCTTGCGTAGCTGTTCTATAAAGGATGACGGCTATAAGACTCAAAATGGCGGCTGTAGAATGGTCCCAGCAGCTTGCATAACTGTTCTATAAAGGATGACGGCTATAAGACTCAAAATGGCGGCTGAAGAAGTGGTTCCAGCAGCCTGTATAGCTGTTGTACAAAAGATGGCGGCTATAAGACTTAAAATGGCGGCTGTAGGAAGCTTCCTGCAGCATATACAGCTTTTATATAAAGGATGGCCGGTATAAGTCTTAAAATGGCGGCTGTAGAATGGTTCCAGCAGCCTGTATAGCTGTTTATAAAAGATACCGGCTATAAAGACTCAAAATGGCGGCTGTAGAAAGTTTCCTGCAGCTTATATAGCTGTTTAATAAAGAATGGCGACTGTAAGACTTAAAATGGCGGCTGAAGTGTGGTTCCAGCAGCCTGTATAGCTGTTATACAAAATATGGCGGCTTTAAAGACTCAAAATGGCGGCTGTAGAATGATTCCATCAGCTTATATAGCTTTTATTTAAAGGATGACGGTAAGACTTAAAATGGCGGCTATAAGACTCAAAATGGCGGCTGTAGAAAGGTTCCAGCAGCTTATATAGCTTTTATATAAGGGATGATGGCTATAAGACTTAAAATGGCGACTTTAGAAAAATTCCAGCAGCCTGTATAGCGGCTATAAAGACTCAAAGTGGCGGCTGTAGAATGGTTTCAGAAGCTTATATAGCTTTGATATAAAAGGTGGCGGCTATGAAACTCAACATGGCGGCTGTAGAATGGTACCAGCAGCTTGCGTAGCTGTTCTATAAAGGATGACGGCTATAAGACTCAAAATGGCGGCTGTAGAAAGGTTCCAGCAGCTTGCATAGCTGTTCTATAAAGGATGACGGCTATAAGACTCAAAATGGCGGCTGTAGAAAGGTTCCAGCAGCTTCATATAGTTTCTTTTATAAAGGATGACGGCTATAAGACTCAAAATGGCGGCTGTAGAAAAGTTCCAGCAGCTTGTATAGCTGTTATATAAAAGATGGCGGCTATAAGACTCAAAATGGCGGCTGTAGAATGGTTTCAGCAGCTTGTATAGCTGTTATATAAAAGATGACGGCTATAAAACTCAAAATGGCGGCTGTAGAATGGTTCCAGCAGCTTGTATCAGCTTTTATATAAAGGATGGCGGCTATAAGACTCAAAATGGCGGCTGTAGAGTGGTTCCAGCAGCCTGTATAGCTGTTATGTAAATGATGGCGACTATAAGATTAAAAATGGTGGCTGTAGAATGGGTCCAGCAGCTTGTTCAGCTGGTATACAAACGATGGCGGCTATAAGACTTAAAATAGCGGCTGAAGAGTGGTTCCAGCAGCCTATATAGCTGTTATACAAAAGATGGCGGCTACAAGATTAAAAATGGCGGCTGTAGAAAGGTTCCAGCACCTTATATAGTTTTTATATAAGGGATGACGACTATAAGACTTAAAATGGCGGCTGTAGAATGGTTCCAGCAGCTTGCATATCTGTTCTATAAAGGATGACGGCTATAAGACTCAAAATGGCGGCTGTAGAAAGGTTCCAGCAGCTTGCATAGCTGTTCTATAAAGGATGACGGCTATAAGACTCAAAAGGGCGGCTGTAGAATGGTTCCAGCAGCTTGCATATCTGTTCTATAAAGGATGACGGCTATAAGACTCGAAATGGCGGCTGTAGAAAAGTTCCAGCAACTTGTGTAGCTGCTATATATAGAGGATGGCGGCTATAAGACTCAAAATGGCGGCTGTAGAACGGTTTTAGCAGATTGTATAGCTGTTATATAAAGAATGACGGCTATAAAAATCAAAATGGTGGATGTAGAATGTTTCCAGCTGCAGGTATAGCTGTTATATAAAAGATGGCGGCTATAAGACTCAAAATGGCGGCTGTAGAATGGTTCCAGCACCTTATACAACTGCTGCAGTTTTAAGTCTCAAAATGGCGGATATTGAATAGTTCCAGCAGCTTGTTCAGCTGTTTTACAAAAGATGACGGATAAAAAGACTTAAAATGACGTCTGTTGAATGGTTCCAGCAGCTTATATAGCTTTTATATAAAAGGATGACGGCTAAAAGACTAAAAATGGCGGCTGTAGAGTGGTTCCAGCAGCTTGTTCAGTTGTTATAAAAAATATGGCGGCTATAAAGACTCAAAATGGTGGCTGTAGAATGGTTCCAGCATCCTATATATGTAGCTTTTGAGTAAAAACTGACGGCTATAGGACTTACAATGGCGACTGTAGAAAGGTTCCAGCAGCCTTTATAGCTGTTATAAAAAAGATACCGGCTATAAAAACTCAAAATGGCGGCTGTAGAAAGTTTCCTGCAGCTTATATAGCTGTTTAATAAAGAATGGCGGCTGTAAGACTTAAAATGGCGGCTGAAGTGTGGTTCCAGCAGCCTGTATAGCTGTTGTAGAAAATATGGCGGCTTTAAAGACTCAAAATGGCGGCTGTAGAATGATTCCATCAGCTTACATAGCTTTTATTTAAAGGATGACGGTAAGACTTAAAATGTGTAGTGCCCAGTTTCTGCCGTTAGTTTTATTTTTAAATTTTAAGGCGTTAGTTACAAATCGGTAAGGGGTGGGTAATTGTGTCGATGGAAGTGATCAGCTGAGCTTAGAAGTTCGATAATTATGCTAGTGCAGCCCCAGCGAGGAGGCTTTATGCGCGATCGCATGCATTGGTCACACTCTTTTCTGACGAACTTCCGCCCTGGCTAGACGCCTAAACCACGCTGCTCCTCCAGAAAAAAATATAAAAATTTAAATCTGAAATTTTCTCGGCCATCCAGTCGAATTATAATTTAAATATTAATTTGGAGCATATAGGACAGCCATTATTGTGGAGTTTTGTGAATCTGATTATCGTAAGTTAATTTTTTTGTGGATATTTGGATATTTGGAAGTGTCTAATAAGTTCTTTTGAAAACTTAGCCATAAATAAATTGGATGTCGAAAATCTGAATAGGGAATTTCATATTTGATTTCCAAAAACCAGTCAAATATATTTTTGAGACACCGAGGGCTCCAAAAGCTGCACACCGTGAAGGGCACAGACAAAGTCAACTAGCTTGGAATAGCCGCCCGAATCGGATACGGGCAGAGAGGGTTTCTTTGTTGCGGATTAAGAGTCCTCCAGATCGCCTGTATTGCCTAGGAGTGCCAAACGCTTGATTTAACTTAACATTTTATTCCTAAGCATCATTCAGCGGACGACGAAGGCCTTCGACGGACCGGACGGTTGGGTAAGTCCTAAGTTCTTGACAAAAAAAATCATGTTCGTTTTGGCATTTCCCTGTTTTGTTTGGCAAGAAGATAGCGAGTTCTGCGTCAAATAAGCCGCAAATAAGAAAAAGTTCTCTCTCTAGTTTGGTAACATCAAAAGAAAATTATTAAAGTTCAAGTAAATCGCCTTTGACTGTGTGAGCGGGTCCTTAATTTAGAATTTAAATAATTTAAGTTGGAGACTTCCAAATTTCATTTGACCTTTTTATTTTAATTACCGATAAGTTTATATACATATATCCACCTTATAATTAAGATTCACCAAAACATTACAATATTATTCCTAATTTGTGCTTTCGGATGCTTGAAATGATCCAATTATTTAATTTGATTACCGTTTATTATAAGAACCTTCATTTTAGTTTGTATAACTCGGATTATGTTTCCGACTTATTGAAGTATTTTGGTATTCCGTAACCCTCGTGAATAAATATCATTTATAATGTTTGAGTAAAAGTGGTGTGATCTTCCTTGTGCCGAAATGTGAGCGGTGAGCTGAATTATATTGGGATTTTCCAGAATCTTGCGACAGGAAAATCATTGGTTGGGAGGGTTTAGACGCGAAGCTATACTACCATCCTCATAGCTTCCCTATTCGTGTGACACTAATATAATCGCTTTCTCTCGCTTTCTCACTCTAGTTAATTTCTTTATTATGTAATTGTGTAATATTCGTGCTCTAGGGACTTTGTTTTATTTTATGTAGTACGGGTGTATTGAGAAAGGCTGGTCCAAAGAACCCCCCCCAAAGACTGTTTGCTAGCCGACAGCCAGAAGTCCCACCCGGACCAAAACTTCTCGATACATTCAGCCCGTACATGTTGGCTTTGGCCTGATTTGTGGTGCTCTTGCCCATCATAACATCTGATAAATCGGGACTGCGAGAGTTACCACACACATATATATAGGCCAAAGCTTACCTCCTCTTGGATCAAATAACATCCTTTGACAAAGAGGGGATGTGCATGATTTGGATTAATTCCAGATTGTGTACATTACATAATTTTGGCGCCCAACTAGGAGGCTTGTTAGACTTGTATACAGTTTCCGGTTCAACCGCGTATCTCTATAGGACTCAGGCTGAGCCGTGTTGTTCAAGAATTTCAGGTTTTTTTTTTCCTTCTCCTACTTCTTATTCTATCTCTTAACAAAATCCCCAGTCTTTTTATCTATCCTTTGCTGTCAAATATTTTTATTTTTTGTTCATTTCGCTTTCTTTTTGTGTTCGCGGATAGTTGTTTGAGTGACTTATTCATTAGGAATGCAGATATTTGGTGAATCCGAGTTCTGACCAGTGATGAGGCGCTTAAGCATGAATCGGTGAATATACTTAGAAACATATACAAACTCTACGATATAATAACAGACGTATATTATAGGCTGTGTTTTTTCTTGGAATTCGTAAATTTGATTGTTTCGATTTTACGACCAGTGAAGCATGATAGGCTTGTGATGTCGGCGTTAGCATTGTAGTTTAGTGATTCATCCATTTCTTTTAATTACAATAGAACAAATGTTTCAGCAGAGATCAATGAATTGACTGCTTAATCATCTGGAACTGCAGATATTTGGCGAGGCCCGAATTCTGACCGATGAAACAAGGTGAGTTCAGTTTATGATATCGGGTGAAACTAGTCTTTTCGTTTTGGATTTGATTAATGATTAGGTCTACCGCGACAAGATTTCTCTATCCCTTCATATACAAATTTTCTGAGATTGAACTATCAATTAGTTTGATTCTCCCTCTATATTAGTGCCGCACCTATAATTTTGCTCACCCTCACTTTCAAAACAAGGAAGATAATCGTAAAATGATTAAATATATTAAAACGAATTTATTAAAGTATCTAAAATAATGTTTGTGGAAAAATAATCAAAATGTCTGTATTTCGGAGTAGTGAAGAATTGAGTGTGCTACCAGAAGCAAAATGCACAATTTGCTTGAAAGAATTATTAGAAACAGAAGAGCTTAGGATTACTAAATGTAATCATGTTTTCCATCAGGAGTGTATAAAAAATTATATACAAGAACATCAGGAATGTCATTTCTGTAAGAAATTATGCCATCAGAAAGATTTAGTCCAATTTGTAATGTCAGATCAAGCCACGGGTCCAATAAGTAATAAAAACAACAAGACCCATAATACTAGAGCTCAATCACAATCAAGCAATGTAGCATCTCCGGCTAGTCAGTTAAAATCAGGAGGTAGAGGTAGAAAACCCAAATCATCAACGGCACGGAAACCGGAGCACTCGAATCGACACAGCCAGCGTTCAGCTTTTTCACAGCAAGAATTAACTTCAAATCGAGCAGCTGAGATAAATGTCGATACAATTTTTGAAAGAATGGAATATTTAATTGATCAGAGATTGGGAAATTTGAATGTAAATAATTCAGTTGGACGATCTAGCAACCACGACGAGCATTCAATATCACACCATTACATTAATCCTGGAAAAGCCGCCCAATTAGTACAAAGTTGGGGTCTTAAATTTGATGCGTCTCCTAAAGGTCCTACAGTATCAGAGTTTCTATACAGAATAAAAGCATTAACTGTAGACAATTTTCAGAGTGATTTTACACCGGTATGCAGAAATTTGCACCTACTGTTAACCGGCAGAGCCAAGGAATGGTATTGGCGCTATCGAAAAGAACATGACGATGTTGTTTGGGAAGAGTTTTGCATGGATTTAAAACATGAATACGACGATTTCAAGGACGATGATTTGATTCTTGAAGAAATACGTAACCGAAAACAGAGGTATGGTGAAGCATTTGATGTTTACCATGAAGACGTATTGACTTTGGTATCGAGATTGGTAATACCTATGGAGGAAACACGACTCGTACATCAGCTACAAAGAAACCTGATTTCAGAAGTATGAGAAGCTTTATTATACGTTCCAATTGAATCGGTATCTAAACTTCGCCAGTTGGTGCACCGCCGAGAGCAATTTCTCCGTGAAGAATCGGGAAAACGCATTACGAAGTATACGAATACTAGGAAGAATATCGCTTTACTCGAAGAAACAGACGAAAATCCCGAGGAGGAAGATGTTCAACCGGAATTAAATGCGATTCACGTCAAGGAAAAGAGATATATTTGTTGGAATTGTGACATCGAAGGACACAGATGGGACATGTGTTTAGAAGACCGCCGTATTTTCTGCTATGGATGTGGAAAGAAGAATGTCTACAAACCACAATGTGATGTATGCCAAACCCGTTCGAAAAACTTCAATCAGGGCCCATCATCCCGTCGTAATCGAGTGGACCCTCAGTAGATGTCAATGATAATACAGCGACAAACAACAAAATACCAGATTCGACAGATAACACCGATATGAATAAAATTCAGCCGTATCCCAGACTACCATACCATCAACGGCTGCAAAACTATTTAGCGATTCGAGATAAAATCTTTGCGCAGGAGGTTACAACTTGCCAGTTCATTAGAAGTCGATCTTGCGAACGTCTGCGTCGATTTTGGAAGAAAGTAAAAGACGCCCAAAAACTCATAATAGCGTCTATGATTAACGAAGCTGCAGATGGCCGTTTCTATGCTCCAGTGAAGTTTCTTGAATTTTCTGAGCTTGGTCTGTTGGATACTGGAGCTAATATCAGTTGTATCGGATCAGATTTAGCAGCAAGAGACTGGACGAAATATCCCGGATTTTCGACTATTGTTTCAAGTGTAGCCACAGCAGATGGGAAAAGACATCCAGTTACCGGAATAATAAGAACAGAGGTTCAATACGAAAGCAAGCGAAAACCTCTTTCTCTTTTTATTATCCCGTCATTAGCGAAACGAGTCATTTTAGGAATTGATTTTTGGAAATCTTTTGAGTTATGCCCAGAATTTTCATTTCGTTGTAAGACTCCCATATTAGATAAAAATATTCACTCGGTTGATGATGAGAAGAAATGTTTATTAACCCCAGAGCAAGAAAAAAGATTAAAAGAGGTTATTCAATTGTTTCCGGATTTTAAACAACAGGGATTAGGCCGAACTCCACTTATTGTTCATGACATAGATATCAAAGAAGCAACTCCAATCAAACAACGCTTCTATCCGGTGTCGCCAGCGGTTGAAAAGTTGATGTATAAAGAAATCGACCGAATGTTGGAAATGGGAGTGATCGAGAGAGCAAATAGTCCTTGGAGTTCTCCTATGCGTCTGGTGGTAAAACCCGGAAAAGTGCGATTATGTTTGGACGCAAGAAAAATAAATGAAGTCACCAAAAAGGACGCATATCCCCTGCAAAGCATAGATGGAATTTTCGCACGACTGCCTAAGGCAAATTTCATAACAAAAATTAATTTAAAAGATGCCTACTGGCAAATTGCCCTTTCAGATAAATCCAAAGCCATAACAGCTTTTACGATACCCGGCCGCCCCTTATACCAGTTCACCGTAATGCCATTCGGATTATGCAATGCTTCGCAAACCATGGCACGATTGATAGATGATTTAATTCCAGCAGATCTGAAATACTGTGTGTTCGGATACTTGGACGATCTCTGTGTGGTGTCAGAAGATTTCGATACCCATTTGGAAATTCTGATTCGTATGTCTCAGCAATTTAGGAAGGCAAATCTAACTTTAAATATAGAAAAGACAAAGTTTTGTGTCACTGAAGTGCCATATCTGGCATATATTATAGGAAGAGAAGGAATTTCAACAGAACCTGTCAAGATAGAAGCAATAAAGAATTGGCCAATTCCGAAAACGATAAAGCAAACCAGATGTTTCTTGGGTGTTGTTGGTTGGTATCGTAGATTCATTGATAATTATTCTGATATTACATTTCCGATAACCCAGTTGTTAACTAACAAAAAGAAATTTTTATGGACACAGTTATAAGTTTGAAATAAGTCACCGACGAGGTCGAGATAATGTAGTACCCGATGCCTTGTCCAGAATGTTTTCAGAGGATTTGTGTGCTTTGGAGGAACTTCGCCCCTTAGTCGATTTGAACTCTCCTAGTTTTAATAACGAAGAGTATCAACAACTAAGAGAGAGAATTCAAAAAGAAGAGGACAGATACCCGGATTTGAAAATAATAGATCAATTTGTATATATACGCACGGAGCATGACGATGGAACAGAGTCTAGCCTAGTCAATATTTGGAAATTATGGATTCCGCAAAGTTTATCAAAAGAAGCCATCAAAAGAGCTCATGAAGATACAATATCTGCACATGGAGGAATGGCAAAGACTTTGGAGCTCCTACGTCGTACATTCTTTGGGCCAGGCATGGTGGTACAAGTGCGTGATTTTATACGAAATTGTGAGACATGCAAGTCAACGAAAGCACCTAACCAAATCTTAAAGCCACCAATGGGGAAACCTGCAGTATCCGAGAGACCTTTTCAGCGATTATATGTTGATCTTTTAGGACCATATCCGAGAAGCAAACGTGGTCATATCGGACTCTTGATAGTGGTGGATCATTTATCTAAGTATCATTGGCTGCACCCCCTTAAAGTTTTTAAGAGCAATATGATTCAAGAGTATCTGCAGGATAATATATTCTTTCGATACGGAGTTCCGGAGATATTGGTAAGCGACAACGGATCACAATTTAAGGCAAGCGAATTTAATGCATGGTTAACATCGTTGGGTGTAAAACATATATATACAGCAGTTTATTCCCCACAGTCGAATGCATCTGAGAGGGTAAACAGATCCATAATTGCAGCAATACTCGCCTATCTCAAAGAGGACCAGCGCGAATGGGATCTACATATACCTGCCATAAGTTGTGCATTAAGAAATTCGTATCATCAGAGTATAGGATGCTCTCCTTTCCATGCTTTGTTTGGCTTTGACATGGCCACACATGGTTCCCAACACACTCTTCTCGAAAAGATTAATATGGTGAATGAATCGAATAATATGTTGCGAAAGGACGATCGGTTAGCATTGCGGCGTAATTTACTCAAGAAAAATATAGCACAGGCAGCAGAACATAATGCAAAAGTATATAATCGGAGAACCAAGGAGGTTAATTTCAAGGTAGGACAAGAAGTTTTTAGACGTAATTTTGGACAGAGCAATTTTCAAAAATGTGTTAGTGCCAAGTTGAACTTGTTGTGGCTAAAGTCTCGAGTACGAGAAAGATTAGGAAACTGTTATTATGTGTTGGAAGATTTGAATGGCAAACTGATAGGAACTCATCACGCAAAGGACATTAGGCAGTAACTGTCTTTTTTCAGGTTAATACTCCGAAGCAAGCTCTAGTATTATCCTGTGGTTGTAGTGCCCAGTTTCTGCCGTTAGTTTTATTTTTAAATTTTAAGGCGTTAGTTACAAATCGGTAAGGGGTGGGTAATTGTGTCGATGGAAGTGATCAGCTGAGCTTAGAAGTTCGATAATTATGCTAGTGCAGCCCCAGCGAGGAGGCATTATGCGCGATCGCATGCATTGGTCACACTCTTTTCTGACGAACTTCCGCCCTGGCTAGACGCCTAAACCACGCTGCTCCTCCAGAAAAAAATATAAAAATTTAAATCTGAAATTTTCTCGGCCATCCAGTCGAATTATAATTTAAATATTAATTTGGAGCATATAGGACAGCCATTATTGTGGAGTTTTGTGAATCTGATTATCGTAAGTTAATTTTTTTGTGGATATTTGGATATTTGGAAGTGTCTAATAAGTTCTTTTGAAAACTTAGCCATAAATAAATTGGATGTCGAAAATCTGAATAGGGAATTTCATATTTGATTTCCAAAAACCAGTCAAATATATTTTTGAGACACCGAGGGCTCCAAAAGCTGCACACCGTGAAGGGCACAGACAAAGTCAACTAGCTTGGAATAGCCGCCCGAATCGGATACGGGCAGAGAGGGTTTCTTTGTTGCGGATTAAGAGTCCTCCAGATCGCCTGTATTGCCTAGGAGTGCCAAACGCTTGATTTAACTTAACATTTTATTCCTAAGCATCATCCAGCGGACGACGAAGGCCTTCGACGGACCGGACGGATGGGTAAGTCCTAAGTTCTTGACAAAAAAAATCATGTTCGTTCTGGCATTTCCCTGTTTTGTTTGGCAAGAAGATAGCGAGTTCTGCGTCAAATAAGCCGCAAATAAGAAAAAGTTCTCTCTCTAGTTTGGTAACATCAAAAGAAAATTATTAAAGTTCAAGTAAATCGCCTTTGACTGTGTGAGCGGGTCCTTAATTTAGAATTTAAATAATTTAAGTTGGAGACTTCCAAATTTCATTTGACCTTTTTATTTTGATTACCGATAAGTTTATATATATCCACCTTATAATTAAGATTCACCAAAACATTACAATATTATTCCTAATTTGTGCTTTTGGATGCTTGAAATGATCCAATTATTTAATTTGATTACCGTTTATTATAAGAACCTTCATTTTAGTTTGTATAACTCGGATTATGTTTCCGACTTATTGAAGTATTTTGGTATTCCGTAACCCTCGTGAATAAATATCATTTATAATGTTTGAGTAAAAGTGGTGTGATCTTCCTTGTGCCGAAATGTGAGCGGTGAGCTGAATTATATTGGGATTTTCCAGAATCTTGCGACAGGAAAATCATTGGTTGGGAGGGTTTAGACGCGAAGCTATACTACCATCCTCATAGCTTCCCTATTCGTGTGACACTAATATAATCGCTTTCTCTATCACTCTAGTTAAT
Source organism: Drosophila equinoxialis (assembly GCA_018150345.1). Taxonomy (NCBI): domain Eukaryota; kingdom Metazoa; phylum Arthropoda; class Insecta; order Diptera; family Drosophilidae; genus Drosophila; species Drosophila equinoxialis. Next base: position 84,617 of record JAECWI010000211.1, read on the forward strand.
TTCTTTTATTATGTAATTGTGTAATATTCGTGCTCTAGGGACTTTGTTTTATTTTATGTAGTACGGGTGTATTGAGAAAGGCTGGTCCAAAGAACCCCCCAAAGACTGTTTGCTAGCCGACAGCCAGAAGTCCCACCCGGACCAAAACTTCTCGATACATTCAGCCCGTACATGTTGGCTTTGGCCTGATTTGTGGTGCTCTTGCCCATCATAACATCTGATAAATCGGGACTGCGAGAGTTACCACACACATATATATAGGCCAAAGCTTACCTCCTCTTGGATCAAATAACATCCTTTGACAAAGAGGGGATGTGCATGATTTGGATTAATTCCAGATTGTGTACATTACATAATTTTGGCGCCCAACTAGGAGGCTTGTTAGACTTGTATACAGTTTTCCGGTTCAACCGCGTATCTCTATAGGACTCAGGCTGAGCCGTGTTGTTCAAGAATTTCAGGTTCCTTTTTCCTTCTCCTACTTCTTATTCTATCTCTTAACAAAATCCCCAGTCTTTTTATCTATCCTTTGCTGTCAAATATTTTTATTTTTTTTTCATTTCGCTTTCTTTTTGTGTTCGCGGATAGTTGTTTGAGTGACTTATTCATTGGGAATGCAGATATTTGGAGAATCCGAGTTCTGACCAGTGATGAGGCGCTTAAGCATGAATCGGTGAATATACTTAGAAACATATACAAACTCTACGATATAATAACAGACGTATATTATAGGCTGTGTTTTTCTTGGAATTCGTAAATTTGATTGTTTCGATTTTACGACCAGTGAAGCATGATAGGCTTGTGATGTCGGCGTTAGCATTGTAGTTTATTGATTCATCCATTTCTTTTAATTACAATAGAACAAATGTTTCAGCAGAGATCAATGAATTGACTGCTTAATCATCTGGAACTGCAGATATTTGGCGAGGCCCGAATTCTGACCGATGAAACAAAGTGAGTTCAGTTTATGATATCGGGTGAAACTAGTCTTTTCGTTTTGGATTTGATTAATGATTAGGTCTACCGCGACAAGATTTCTCTATCCCTTCATATACAAATTTTCTGAGATTGAACTATCAATTAGTTTGATTCTCCCTCTATATTAGTGCCGCACCTATAATTTTGCTCACCCTCACTTTCAAAACAAGGAAGATAATCGTAAAATGATTAAATATATTAAAACGAATTTATTAAAGTATCTAAAATAATGTTTGTGGAAAAATAATCAAAATGTCTGTATTTCGGAGTAGTGAAGAATTGAGTGTGCTACCAGAAGCAAAATGCACAATTTGCTTGAAAGAATTATTAGAAACAGAAGAGCTTAGGATTACTAAATGTAATCATGTTTTCCATCAGGAGTGTATAAAAAATTATATACAAGAACATCAGGAATGTCATTTCTGTAAGAAATTATGCCATCAGAAAGATTTAGTCCAATTTGTAATGTCAGATCAAGCCACGGGTCCAATAAGTAATAAAAACAACAAGACCCATAATACTAGAGCTCAATCACAATCAAGCAATGTAGCATCTCCGGCTAGTCAGTTAAAATCAGGAGGTAGAGGTAGAAAACCCAAATCATCAACGGCACGGAAACCGGAGAACTCGAATCGACACAGCCAGCGTTCAGCTTTTTCACAGCAAGAATTAACTTCAAATCGAGCAGCTGAGATAAATGTCGATACAATTTTTGAAAGAATGGAATATTTAATTGATCAGAGATTGGGAAATTTGAATGTAAATAATTCAGTTGGACGATCTAGCAACCACGACGAGCATTCAATATCACACCATTACATTAATCCTGGAAAAGCCGCCCAATTAGTACAAAGTTGGGGTCTTAAATTTGATGCGTCTCCTAAAGGTCCTACAGTATCAGAGTTTCTATACAGAATAAAAGCATTAACTGTAGACAATTTTCAGAGTGATTTTACACCGGTATGCAGAAATTTGCACCTACTGTTAACCGGCAGAGCCAAGGAATGGTATTGGCGCTATCGAAAAGAACATGACGAAGTTGTTTGGGAAGAGTTTTGCATGGATTTAAAACATGAATACGACGATTTCAAGGACGATGATTTGATTCTTGAAGAAATACGTAACCGAAAACAGAGGTATGGTGAAGCATTTGATGTTTACTATGAAGACGTATTGACTTTGGTATCGAGATTGGGAATACCTATGGAGGAAACACGACTCGTACATCAGCTACAAAGAAACCTGATTTCAGAAGTACGAGAAGCTTTATTATACGTTCCAATTGAATCGGTATCTAAACTTCGCCAGTTGGTGCCCCGCCGAGAGCAATTTCTCCGTGAAGAATCGGGAAAACGCATTACGAAGTATACGAATACTAGGAAGAATATCGCTTTACTCGAAGAAACAGACGAAAATCCCGAGGAGGAAGATGTTCAACCGGAATTAAATGCGATTCACGTCAAGGAAAAGAGATATATTTGTTGGAATTGTGACATCGAAGGACACAGATGGGACATGTGTTTAGAAGACCGCCGTATTTTCTGCTATAGATGTGGAAAGAAGAATGTCTACAAACCACAATGTGATGTATGCCAAACCCGTTCGAAAAACTTCAATCAGGGCCCATCATCCCGTCGCAATCGAGTGGACCCTCAGTAGATGTCAATGATAATACAGCGACAAACAACAAAATACCAGATTCGACAGATAACACCGATATGAATAAAATTCAGCCGTATCCCAGACTACCATACCATCAACGGCTGCAAAACTATTTAGCGATTCGAGATAAAATCTTTGCGCAGGAGGTTACAACTTGCCAGTTCATTAGAAGTCGATCTTGCGAACGTCTGCGTCGATTTTGGAAGAAAGTAAAAGACGCCCAAAAACTCATAATAGCGTCTATGATTAACGAAGCTGCAGATGGCCGTTTCTATGCTCCAGTGAAGTTTCTTGAATTTTCTGAGCTTGGTCTGTTGGATACTGGAGCTAATATCAGTTGTATCGGATCAGATTTAGCAGCAAGAGACTGGACGAAATATCCCGGATTTTCGACTATTGTTTCAAGTGTAGCCACAGCAGATGGGAAAAGACATCCAGTTACCGGAATAATAAGAACAGAGGTTCAATACGAAAGCAAGCGAAAACCTCTTTCTCTTTTTATTATCCCGTCATTAGCGAAACGAGTCATTTTAGGAATTGATTTTTGGAAATCTTTTGAGTTATGCCCAGAATTTTCATTTCGTTGTAAGACTCCCATATTAGATAAAAATATTCACTCGGTTGATGATGAGAAGAAATGTTTATTAACCCCAGAGCAAGAAAAAAGATTAAAAGAGGTTATTCAATTGTTTCCGGATTTTAATCAACAGGGATTAGGCCGAACTCCACTTATTGTTCATGACATAGATATCAAAGAAGCAACTCCAATCAAACAACGCTTCTATCCGGTGTCGCCAGCGGTTGAAAAGTTGATGTATAAAGAAATCGACCGAATGTTGGAAATGGGAGTGATCGAGAGAGCAAATAGTCCTTGGAGTTCTCCTATGCGTCTGGTGGTAAAACCCGGAAAAGTGCGATTATGTTTGGACGCAAGAAAAATAAATGAAGTCACCAAAAAGGACGCATATCCGCTGCAAAGCATAGATGGAATTTTCGCACGACTGCCTAAGGCAAATTTCATAACAAAAATTGATTTAAAAGATGCCTACTGGCAAATTGCCCTTTCAGATAAATCCAAAGCCATAACAGCTTTTACGATACCCGGCCGCCCCTTATACCAGTTCACCGTAATGCCATTCGGATTATGCAATGCTTCGCAAACCATGGCACGATTGATAGATGATTTAATTCCAGCAGATCTGAAATACTGTGTGTTCGGATACTTGGACGATCTCTGTGTGGTGTCAGAAGATTTCGATACCCATTTGGAAATTCTGATTCGTATGTCTCAGCAATTTAGGAAGGCAAATCTAACTTTAAATATAGAAAAGACAAAGTTTTGTGTCACTGAAGTGCCATATCTGGCATATATTATAGGAAGAGAAGGAATTTCAACAGAACCTGTCAAGATAGAAGCAATAAAGAATTGGCCAATTCCGAAAACGATAAAGCAAACCAGATGTTTCTTGGGTGTTGTTGGTTGGTATCGTAGATTCATTGATAATTATTCTGATATTACATTTCCGATAACCCAGTTGTTAACTAACAAAAAGAAATTTTTATGGACACAGGAAGCTCAAATTGCCTTCGAAAAACTTAAGGAAAAGCTTACATCGGCCCCGATCTTAATCAATCCAGACTTCAATAAGAAATTCTTTGTGCATTGTGACGCAAGCAACTACGGCATTGGAGCATCGCTGATACAATTGGATGAAGAAGGAGCTGAGAAACCCATAGCGTTTATGTCGAAGAAGTTAACAACTGCTCAACGAAACTATAGCGTAACAGAACGCGAGTGTTTGGCTGCTTTGGAAGCAATTGAAAAATTTCGCTGCTATCTGGAACTACAAGAGTTCGAAGTTATAACCGACCACGCCAGTTTAGTTTGGCTGATGCGACAATCACATCTGAAAGGAAGACTCGCGAGATGGGCTATGAAGCTGCAAAGTTATAAGTTTGAAATAAGTCACCGACGAGGTCGAGATAATGTAGTACCCGATGCCTTGTCCAGAATGTTTTCAGAGGATTTGTGTGCTTTGGAGGAACTTCGCCCCTTAGTCGATTTGAACTCTCCTAGTTTTAATAACGAAGAGTATCAACAACTAAGAGAGAGAATTCAAAAAGAAGAGGACAGATACCCGGATTTGAAAATAATAGATCAATTTGTATATATACGCACGGAGCATGACGATGGAACAGAGTCTAGCCTAGTCAATATTTGGAAATTATGGATTCCGCAAAGTTTATCAAAAGAAGCCATCAAAAGAGCTCATGAAGATACAATATCTGCACATGGAGGAATGGCAAAGACTTTGGAGCTCCTACGTCGTACATTCTTTGGGCCAGGCATGGTGGTACAAGTGCGTGATTTTATACGAAATTGTGAGACATGCAAGTCAACGAAAGCACCTAACCAAATCTTAAAGCCACCAATGGGGAAACCTGCAGTATCCGAGAGACCTTTTCAGCGATTATATGTTGATCTTTTAGGACCATATCCGAGAAGCAAACGTGGTCATATCGGACTCTTGATAGTGGTGGATCATTTATCTAAGTATCATTGGCTGCACCCCCTTAAAGTTTTTAAGAGCAATGTGATTCAAGAGTATCTGCAGGATAATATATTCTTTCGATACGGAGTTCCGGAGATATTGGTAAGCGACAACGGATCACAATTTAAGGCAAGCGAATTTAATGCATGGTTAACATCGTTGGGTGTAAAACATATATATACAGCAGTTTATTCCCCACAGTCGAATGCATCTGAGAGGGTAAACAGATCCATAATTGCAGCAATACGCGCCTATCTCAAAGAGGACCAGCGCGAATGGGATCTACATATACCTGCCATAAGTTGTGCATTAAGAAATTCGTATCATCAGAGTATAGGATGCTCTCCTTTCCATGCTTTGTTTGGCTTTGACATGGCCACACATGGTTCCCAATACACTCTTCTCGAAAAGATTAATATGGTGAATGAATAGAATAATATGTTGCGAAAGGACGATCGGTTAGCATTGCGGGGTAATTTACTCAAGAAAAATATAGCACAGGCAGCAGAACATAATGCAAAAGTATATAATCGGAGAACCAAGGAGGTTAATTTCAAGGTAGGACAAGAAGTTTTTAGACGTAATTTTGGACAGAGCAATTTTCAAAAATGTGTTAGTGCCAAGTTGAACTTGTTGTGGTTAAAGTTTCGAGTACGAGAAAGATTAGGAAACTGTTATTATGTGTTGGAAGATTTGAATGGCAAACTGATAGGAACTCATCACGCAAAGGACATTAGGCAGTAATTGTCTTTTTTCAGGTTAATACTCCGAAGCAAGCTCTAGTATTATCCTGTGGTTGTAGTGCCCAGTTTCTGCCGTTAGTTTTATTTTTAAATTTTAAGGCGTTAGTTACAAATCGGTAAGGGGTGGGTAATTGTGTCGATGGAAGTGATCAGCTGAGCTTAGAAGTTCGATAATTATGCTAGTGCAGCCCCAGCGAGGAGGCTTTATGCGCGATCGCATGCATTGGTCACACTCTTTTCTGACGAACTTCCGCCCTGGCTAGACGCCTAAACCACGCTGCTCCTCCAGAAAAAAATATAAAAATTTAAATCTGAAATTTTCTCGGCCATCCAGTCGAATTATAATTTAAATATTAATTTGGAGCATATAGGACAGCCATTATTGTGGAGTTTTGTGAATCTGATTATCGTAAGTTAATTTTTTTGTGGATATTTGGAAGTGTCTAATAAGTTCTTTTGAAAACTTAGCCATAAATAAATTGGATGTCGAAAATCTTAATAGGGAATTTCATATTTGATTTCCAAAAACCAGTCAAATATATTTTTGAGACACCGAGGGCTCCAAAAGCTGCACACCGTGAAGGGCACAGACAAAGTCAACTAGCTTGGAATAGCCGCCCGAATCGGATACGGGCAGAGAGGGTTTCTTTGTTGTGGATTAAGAGTCCTCCAGATCGCCTGTATTGCCTAGGAGTGCCAAACGCTTGATTTAACTTAACATTTTATTCCTAAGCATCATCCAGCGGACGACGAAGGCCTTCGACGGACCGGACGGATGGGTAAGTCCTAAGTTCTTGACAAAAAAAATCATGTTCGTTCTGGCATTTCCCTGTTTTGTTTGGCAAGAAGATAGCGAGTTCTGCGTCAAATAAGCCGCAAATAAGAAAAAGTTCTCTCTCTAGTTTGGTAACATCAAAAGAAAATTATTAAAGTTCAAGTAAATCGCCTTTGACTGTGTGAGCGGGTCCTTAATTTAGAATTTAAATAATTTAAGTTGGAGACTTCCAAATTTCATTTGACCTTTTTATTTTGATTACCGATAAGTTTATATATATCCACCTTATAATTAAGATTCACCAAAACATTACAATATTATTCCTAATTTGTGCTTTCGGATGCTTGAAATGATCCAATTATTTAATTTGATTGCCGTTTATTATAAGAACCTTCATTTTAGTTTGTATAACTCGGATTATGTTTCCGACTTATTGAAGTATTTTGGTATTCTCCCCTCGTGAATAAATATCATTTATAATGTTTGAGTAAAAGTGGTGTGATCTTCCTTGTGCCGAAATGTGAGCGGTGAGCTGAATTATATTGGGATTTTCCAGAATCTTGACACGAGAATATCATTGGTTGGGAGGGTTTAGACGCGAAGCTATACTACCATCCTCATAGCTTCCCTATTCGTGTGACACTAATATAATCGCTTTCTCTATCACTCTAGTTAATTTCTTTTATTATGTAATTGTGTAATATTCGTGCTCTAGGGACTTTGTTTTATTTTATGTAGTACGGGTGTATTGAGAAAGGCTGGTCCAAAGAACCCCCCCCAAAGACTGTTTGCTAGCCGACAGCCAGAAGTCCCACCCGGACCAAAACTTCTCGATACATTCAGCCCGTACATGTTGGCTTTGGCCTGATTTGTGGTGCTCTTGCCCATCATAACATCTGATAAATCGGGACTGCGAGAGTTACCACACACATATATATAGGCCAAAGCTGACCTCCTCTTGGATCAAATAACATCCTTTGACAAAGAGGGGATGTGCATGATTTGGATTAATTCCAGATTGTGTACATTTCAAATGGCAGCTATAAAACTCAAAATGGCGGCAGTAGAATCGTACCAGCAGCTTGCGTAGCTGTTCTATAAAGGATGACGGCTATAAGACTCAAAATGGCGGCTGTAGAATGGTCTCAGCAGCTTGCATAGCTGTTCTATAAAGGATGACGGCTATGACTCAAAATGGCGGCTGTAGAAAGGTTCCAGCAGCTTATAAAGATTTTATATATAGGATGACGGCTATAAGCCTTAAAATGGCGACTGTAGGAAAATTCCATCAGCCTGTATAACGGTTATAAAGGCTCAAAGTGGCGGCTGTAGAATGGTTTCAGAAGCTTATATAGCTTTGATATAAAAGACGGCGTCTATAAAACTCAAAATGGCGGCTGTAGAATGGTACCAGCAGCTTGCGTAGCTGTTCCATAAAGGATGACGGCTATAAGGCTCAAAATGGCGGCTGTATAGTGGTTCCAGCAGCCTGTATAGCTGTTATGTAAATGATGGCGGCTGTAGAATGGTTCCAGCAGCTTGCGTAGCTGCTCTATAAAGGATGACGGCTATAAGACTCAAAATAGCGGCTGTAGAATGGTCCCAGGAGCTTGCATAGCTGTTCTATGAAGGATGACGGCTATAAGACTTAAAATGGCGGCTGTAGAAAGGTTCCAGCAGCTTATAAAGATTTTATATATTGGATGACGGCTATAAGACTCAAAATGGCGGCTGTAGAGTGGTTCCAGCAGCCTGTATAGCTGTTATGTAAATGATGGCGGCTATAAGATTTAAAATGGCGGCTGTATAATGGTACCAGCAGCTTGTTCAGCTGTTATACAAAAGATGGCGGCTGCAAGACTTAAAATGGCGGCTGAAGAGTGGTTCCAGCAGCCTGTATAGCTGTTATGTAAATGATGGCGGCTATAAAACTCAAAATGGCGGCTGTAGAATGGTACCAGCAGCTTGCGTAGCTGTTCTATAAAGGATGACGGCTATAAGACTCAAAATGGCGGCTGTAGAATGGTGCCAGCAGCTTATAAACATTTTACATATAGGATGACGGCTATAAGGCTCAAAATGGCGGTTGTATAGTGGTTCCAGCAGCCTGTATAGCTGTTATGTAAATGATGGCGGCTGTAGAATGGTTCCAGCAGCTTGCGTAGCTGTTCTATAAAGGATGACGGCTACAAGACTCAAAATGGCGGCTGTAGAATGGTTCCAGCACCTTTTGCAGCTGCTGCAGCTATAAGACTCAAAATGGCGGATACTGAATGGTTCCAGCAGCTTGTTCAGCTGTTTTATAAAAGATGACGGCTAAAAAGACTTAAAATGACGTCTGTTGAATGGTTCCAGCAGCTTATATAGCTTTTATATAAAGGATGACGGCTATAAGACTAAAAATGGCGGCTGTAGAGTGGTTCCAGCAGCTTGTTCAGTTGTTATAATAAAGATGGCGGTTATAAAGACTGAAAATGGTGGCTATAGAATGGTTCCAGCAGCCTGTATAGTTGTTCTATAAAAGACACCGGCTATAAAGACTCAAAATGGCGGCTGTAGAAAGGTTCCTGCAGCTTATAAAGCTTTTAAATAAAGGATGACGGCTATAAAGATTTAAAATGGCGGCTGTAGAGTGGTTCCATCAGCCTGTATAGCTGTTATGTAAATCATGGCGGCTATAATATTCAAAATGGCGGCTGTAAAATGGTTCCAGCAGCTTGTTCAGCTGTTATACAAAATATGGCAGCTTTTAAGACTCAAAGTGGCGGCTGTAAAATGGTTTTAGAAGCTTATATAGCTTTCATATAAAAGATGGCGGCTATAAGACTTCAAATGGCGGCTGTAGAATGGTTCCAGCAGCCTGTATAGCTGTTATACAAAAGATGGCGGCTATAAGACTCAAAATGGCGGATATTGAATGGTTCCAGCAGCTTGTTCAGCTGTTATACAAAAGACGACGGCTATAAAGACTTAAAATGGCATCTGAAGAATGGTTCCAGCAGCTTATATAGGTTTTATATAAAGGATGGGGGATATAAGACTCACCTCTCTCACTCTCTCTCTCTTATACATTTTTCCCTTTTTATTTACTTATTGATTTATAATTTGTTTGTGATAAATCAATTATTTAATAATGTCTGTCTGTTGCAAATATAATTGCAATAATCCCAGCAAGACCAGTGAAGACTTTCTTTACTGCTGGCTGTGTGACAATGTAACGCACTTTAAATGTGCTGGTTATACAGTCAAGGTGCGGGATAGTATTGCACAGGGTGGCGGCCTTAAATGGGGCTGTGATTCGTGTCGTGGCTTGGAGCTCGAGATGCGAAGTTTTATGAAACGGACTGGGGATGCGTTTAAAACCCTGTCGGCTGGCTCCAAGAAGAGCTTTTTGGCGATGGAGGTTCAATTCAGAAGTTCTTAACTTTTGATTGAATCTCTGACCCGAAAGAGGGCCAGGTTTCAGGGCGCGTCCCTCAGTCCGTCGGCATATCGTTCTCTACCAGTTCCGGCTTCCGACAATGACCCACCAAATATACAGCAGCTGATATCGTTTAGGAGTCCAGCTTTGGAAGGTGTGGAGTCTCTTCCCATTTCCCCTGGTGAAAGTATCCCACCTACTAACGCGATATCGGTTGTAGTTTCCGAACCGTCCGGGCAAACATCCGTTTCCAGGAATATTGCCAATAAAGTAGTTACAAGAGGAGCTAGTAAAGTGTTGGCCGCTTCAGCTGCTGCTGCATCTGCTGTTGCTGCTACTGCTGTGCCTGGCACTTCTAGTTCCCTTGTTGTAGTTCCATCCAAAAAGCAAATTTTTATTTCGCGACTTGATCCCAATACTGCAAAA